>CAJHNH020005272.1:0-23653 GCA_905116865.2 Candidula unifasciata
GTAGTAAAGTAGCATTCAACTTGGCCTGTCGTAAAAGGCTAATAATGGCAGGGTAAGAATTGAGCTGTATATCTCATTTTGCAAAACACTATATCTACAGAAACCAGTCAACTTTCAATTAGTTGAATAAAGAAACAAGTATTTATCATCACGCCAAGATGTTCAAGGGTGGGTGGAGGCGGGGTAGGGTGTGGGGTAGGGTGTGGGGTATGGTGTAGGGTAGGTTGTGGGGCTGGAACACTCTTCTAAAGGAAACAATAAATAATTATGAAGCAGCACTTAGAAAAAGAGAACGTTGAAAGGGGTCTGACTTGCATCCGTCCACCCCATAATTAAAGAATTGGGGGAATGTGATGGACACTGTGTGGGCTGCATTCAGTGTACAATGGTAACAAGATGTCGAGCTAACTGGTTGATAGAAGGAAGGAAGAACGAACGAACTTTATTTTCAAAGGGTCACACATTAGTCACGCAGGCCTGTCTTACATTCGGTCCTTTCAAACTCCCATCTTTGACACAGCAGTTGTTTCATCAATAAAGCATGTTATGTTCATGTAATAATATGCATATTATGAAAATCAAGTCAAAACAGGTAGACGGCTCATTATCACAGATTCACCAGACGGTACATTACCACAGATTCACCAGACGGTACATTATCACAGATTCACCAGACGGTACATTAGCACAGATTCACCAGACGGTACATTATCACAAATTCACCAGACGGTACATTACCACAGATTCACCAGACGGTACATTACCACAGATTCACCAGATGGTACATTATCACAGATTCACCAGACGGTACATTATCACAGATTCACCAGACGGTACATTACCACAGATTCATCAGACGGAATATTACCACAGATTCACCAGACGGCTCATTATCACAGATTCACCAGACGGTACATTACCACAGATTCACCAGACGGCTCATTATCACAGATTCACCAGACGGTACATTGTCACAGATTCACCAGACGGTACATTATCACAGATTCACCAGACAGCTCATTATCACAGATTCACCAGACGGTACATTACCACAGATTCACCAGACGGTACATTATCACAGATTCACCAGACGGTACATTAGCACAGATTCACCAGACGGTACATTATCACAGATTCACCAGACGGTACATTACCAGAGATTCACCAGACGGTACATTATCACAGATTCACATGACGGTACATTACCACAGATTCACCAGACGGTACATTACCACAGATTCACCAGACGGTACATTATCACAGATTCACCAGACGGCTCATTATCACAGATTCACCAGACGGCACATTATCACAGATTTCCCAGACGGCACATTATCACAGATTCACCAGACGGTACATTATCACAGATTCACCAGACGGTACATTATCACAGATTCACCAGACGGTACATTACCACAGATTCACCAGACGGTACATTATCACAGATTCCTCAGACGGTACATTACCACAGATTTACCAGACGGTACATGATCACAGATTCACCAGACGGTACATTATCACAGATTCCCCAGACGGTACATTATCACAGATTCACCAGACGGTACATTATCACAGATTCACCAGACGGTACATTACCACAGATTCACCAGACGGTACATTATCACAGATTCACCAGACGGTACATTAGCACAGATTCACCAGACGGTACATTATCACAGATTCACTAGACGGTACATTACCAGAGATTCACCAGACGGCTCATTATCACAGATTCACCAGACGGTACATTATCACAGATTCACCAGACGGTACATTATCACAGATTCACCAGACGGTACATTAGCACAGATTCACCAGACGGTACATTATCACAGATTCACCAGACGGTACATTACCAGAGATTCACCAGACGGCTCATTATCACAGATTCACCAGACGGTACATTATCACAGATTCACCAGACGGTACATTATCACAGATTCACCAGACGGTACATTATCACAGATTCACCAGACGGCTCATTATCACAGATTCACCAGACGGCACATTATCACAGATTTCCAAGACGGCACATTATCACAGATTCATCAGACGGTACATTATCACAGATTCACCAGACGGTACATTATCACAGATTCACCAGATGGTACATTACCACAGATTCACCAGACGGTACATTACCACAGATTCACCAGACGGTACATTACCACAGATTCACCAGACGGTACATTATCACAGATTCACTAGACGGTACATTATCACAGATTTACCAGACGTTACATTATCACAGATTCACCAGGCGGCACATTATCACAGATTCACCAGACGGCACATTATCACATATTCCCCAGACGGCACATTATCATAGATTCACTAGACGGTACATTATCACAGATTCACTAGACGGTACATTATCACAGATTCACCAGACGGTACATTACCACAGATTCACCAGACGGTACATTACAACAGATTCACCAGACGGTACATTATCACAGATTCACCAGACGGTACATTACCACAGATTCACCAGACAGCTCATTATCACAGATTCACCAGACGGTACATTATCACAGCTTCACCAGACGGCTCATTATCACAGATTCACCAGATGGCACATTATCACAGATTCCCCAGACGGCACATTATCACAGATTTCCCAGACGGTACATTATCACAGATTCACCAGACGGTACATTACCACAGATTCACCAGACGGCTCATTATCACAGATTCACCAGACGGTACATTATCACAGATTCACCAGACGGTACATTATCACAGATTCACCAGACGGTACATTATCACAGCTTCACCAGACGGCTCATTATCACAGATTCACCAGATGGCACATTATCACAGATTTTCAAGACGGCACATTATCACAGATTCACCAGACGGTACATTATCACAGATTCACCAGACGGTACATTATCACAGATTCACCAGACGGTACATTACCACAGATTCACTAGACGGTACATTATCACAGATTCACCAGACGGTACATTATCACAGATTCACTAGACGGTACATTACCACAGATTTACTAGACGGTACATTATCATAGATTCCCCAGACGGCTCATTATCACAGATTCACCAGACGGCACATTATCACAGATTTCCAAGACGGCACATTATCACAGATTCACCAGACGGTACATTATCACAGATTCACCAGACGGCACATTATCACAGATTTCCAAGACGGCGCATTATCACAGATTCACCAGACGGTACATTATCACAGATTCACCAGACGGTACATTATCACAGATTCACCAGACGGTACATTACCACAGATTCACTAGACGGTACATTATCACAGATTCCCCAGACGGTACATTACCACAGATTCACCAGACGGTACATTATCACAGATTCACCAGACGGTACATTATCACAGATTCCCCAGACGGTACATTATCACAGATTCACTAGACGGTACATTATCACAGATTCACCATACGGTACATTATCACAGATTCACCAGACGGTACATTACCACAGATTCACCAGACGGTACATTATCACAGATTCACCAGACGGTATATTACCACAGATTCACCAGACGGTACATTATCACAGATTCACGAGACGGCATATTCTCTACCTTCCATAGTTTCTTCATTGTAGTCAACATTGTAAGGATATCCAGCTGCCTGGCCGGCCTCGATGAGTTTGTTGCTCAGCGGTAGTGTTCATCAAGCTGACTGCCAGGGGACCCTGATACCCGTGGTATGCTGGCGGACACAACATGTACAATTATGATAATATATTTTGAGAAAATGAAGTAATCTTGACTGCTTTTGGTGTTACAGGTAACGCGTCTGACTCATTCACAGCTGATTCAATTCGTGTTGCAACAATTATTGGATCTTTATGGGAAGCGTCGGGCTGGGTTGAGGTAGAGAAGAGCAACCTAATATTACATTATCATTAATGTAATGGATCAGACAATAGTGAAATGTTGAGACGCCCTCTAGTGCAAATTCCGCACCTCGGTGATCGATCGTAATTTAGAAATTCAACAGAATGTGTTGAATTAACTTTAGTCTTGGTAAAATATTTCATTAAAAAAAAAAAACAAAAAACAGTCTTTAGACATTTTTAGAAAAAAATGTGATCCATTATAGACACATTGTTATAAATGTTAACAAGGTAGTTCTGTTTGCATAAATACGCTGCTTGTCACTTTTAGGAGGAAACAGGAACTCTTCTGGAAATGCTCATACAACCTACCAAAATGAAAGAAATTTTGTACCAAACTTCAGTAGCCCACTGTAAAAAAACACAAACAAAAAAACAAAAACATAAAATTGTTAGGAAGTTATTTGTATTGCTGCTGTTACCTAATTTTTTACTTTTCACTTTTTATTTTAGTTAAAAAAAACTGTCAACATTCTGAAAAAATAACACAATGTGACATTGGCTGTTTCATAGAGAGAAAAGGTACGGAGAGAAAGATACAACTCGTTCAAGCTGAAGACTCTGAAGAAGCTCAGATGAGAAGAGCACGCATTAGACCTATCAAGAAAGGCTTCCTCGATAGCACACAAGCCAGAGAATTAAAACTGTCCACTCATGATATGATGGTTAAGAGTGAGTGCATTGGTTGATATTACCGTTGAAAAATATAGGTTATTTTTAATATAATAGCGGCCGAATTGAAACCTAATTTGCATAACATTTTCAGATTTCCTCACAAGACATAATTTGCAGCCCCCTAGAGTCCATCTAAGTGATTAAAAGTCAATCATAATTGTATAGGTCCAATTTTAGGGTTCCTGGTTGGGAAGAAGGGAGGGGGGGGGGGGGGGTGACTACATTATAGCCAAAATGCAGCTTCATCAAACGCCTACATTGTTTGGATGAGTATATAAATATATATATAAATATATATAATAACTGTTTTAGTAGTCAACTCTCAAGTGAGATGACAACGAAATATAGGGAATTGTATAATTGTTTCTGACTTTTGTCCTCTATGGTAGCATTGTTGAATTCACAGGATGTCTGTGCTCACAACAAGGCCTGTTTGTTTTGATGTTACATAATTCATGTTTACACTACAGTATACCATTATCATTGGTTATCTCTTCCTTGACAGGGCATACACTCACACCTCCAAGTAGTGCACGCTGGGAAACTGAGGTCACAGGGTTTCAAGCTAAGGGACCTTAGGTGTAATACGACTGAAAACTGCTACAGGCGCCAAAACAATCTGACAGTGGATAGAAGCTGGCGCGAAGTAACAAAAAGAAGAGAGAAGATCAAATGGTTCTGACAAATATCAAGACTGCCAAACAATAGAGCACCACAGAAAGCTGTCATTTAGACACAACAAAAGAAGACCTGGAGTTGCTAACACAAGAGATCGATAAATGGAATGTCCGAATCCCTAGATAGCAGCTGGATACCAATGTCTGCGTAGAACGTATCAAGGCTCGCGCGAGATTCTTTCACAAACCTGATGCTAAAGATCGAAACAGACGACACTTGTATCCTGCATTCTTATTAGCAGCTCATGAGCGTCAAGATTTAAGTGCTGACACATATATTTCAACAAGGCAAAGATATTATTTTTTTTTTAATAAAAGAAGAAATAAGCATGACCTTACAAGAATTCTGAAGCTCTGGAATCTTCATATCCTCTGATTTCTTGAAGTAAGGTAGAAGGTTGTTGTAGCTCCAGCGCTGGTCCTTGGTGTACTCAGCCCAGCGATCGTAGTCATGTCTGGAGCCTCGCACGTACACCATGCCATTGATGCTGCTTGTTCCCCCAAGAACTCGGCCCCGTGGCCAGTAGGAACGCTAGAGAATACACAGCAACACATTACAAAAAAAATTATAAAAATCTTAAAATGACAGGTTTTGTTATGTTTACTCTTTATGTTCATTTTAAAAGTTTTAAACCATACATTGTTGGTTGGGGTGGAAGTTGAAGCCTTAATTCTTGAGCATTCTGCCGCTGGATGGATCCGTAGTTCGACAGTGACAAGAACAGTAAAAGGGTCGACCCAGCTTAAAATGGGTACCAGAATGACTGTCCTGGGGAAGTAAAGACAGCCGACTTAATGCTGACCATATTACCCACCCAGCGCCGATTGGTCTGTAAAAATATTGGGAGCTCTTCCCATATGCGCGATGCGCCTAAGGCGTGAAAAGGGATCTTTTCTTTACTTACTTACGAAGAACAGTAAAAGAAGACATGCTGAGCGACATACCGAAGATGGGATCAGAGAGCTTATGAACTGGTCCGATGTACGATGAGAATATTTTAATATTTTCAAAATTTTGCTTTATCATTTCCCCCCCCTGTTGTTACGAATACTGACGTGGGCGAATATTAAAGATTTCTTGTGTTAATCGGCCAAGTATAATTCAACTTATTATCAGGTGTAACATTTTGAATATTATATTCATAATTATATATCAACATTTCATTTAGTTAGTTAGTTTGTCTTTTCTCTTGAGTCTATGGCGGTTCATAAAGCAAAGGCCATAGTTCTGCATGTCTGGTGGTTCGTTGTCACCTGCTTTTAGGTCTTGTGTGTTCATATGCCCCATATTTAATCCTTTCCTGATAATGTTTCTACGTAGAGTCTCTCTTGGTCTTCCCCATGCCTGAACCTCTACGAGGGCTTGGTGAGGGAGACTGGTCTTATCCATTTTCAGTGCATGGCCGATGTAGTTCTAGCGGTGGCGCTTTCTTATGAAATGTGACACTTTATCCTGCTTGGTCTCTTGTCTTATTTGCGTACTGGATCTAAAATATGTCCAGTGGAGATTTAGTATTCTTCTAAGACAACAGATAATTTACTTTCATATATTTTTCGATTGCATATGGAATATATATTAAAATTGATCTATATCATAAAAAAAAAAACTATTAAGTGGGTCTTCAGGGTAATCAGTTTCCTTTTTCTCTCCCCCTTCTCCTTCCCCTCCCCGTCTTCATCTTATTATTCTCTTTTCCTCTTCTTCTTCTTCTTCTTCTTCTTCTTCTTCTTCTTCTTCTTCTTCTTCTTTTTTTTTTCTTCTCTTCTTCTTCTTTTTTTCTTCGTTTCTTCGTCCAGTTGTCACTAAGACATTTTGGAAGAATGTGCTTGGTAATCTTAGTTTTAGCCTCATAGCCAGCAGCTCACCCCTTAGCTGTTCCGCTCTTGTGTCAACGAAAAACAAACAGCATGTCCATCACTGTCGCTTGTGGAAAAAACTGACAGAGAACTCATCTCAACATATCCACTAGCAAGCACACGCATTAAAAGCATAAGGCAGCCATCAGAAGTGCTAGCACAAACAGTTTGACATTAGAAATGTAGTTCATCATAGACGTGAGCAGCAGTTACAAACAGGTCACCAGATGCACAGGCGAATCTTTTTAATCACCACCAATTCTGTGGCAAAAGGCTACTCACCACTTTCTGAATCTACAGTTCACAACATCACGCTGGTCACAGTCGAAACACTTTTCTAATGAAATCTGCAACTGAAAAGCTAGGCGAAAAAACTGTACAATTTTATTCTACAAATGGAGGAAAATGCAACTGCCACCGTCAGTCAGAAGCAAAAATTTGCCTAACCTCCATTCTGACTGGAAGTGGGGAGGATGTATTAACTACTGTGTTCTCTGTAAGCTGTTCTTTATTTCTTTAAGATTTCATCCTTTGCGCAGGCTAATCATTGCCCTGTATTCATCACATTTGTTCAACGTGGTTCTGTGTGGTATTTGGCATCAATGCATTACCTTCAGATGGCCAAACTATTGCACTGCGAGTACTTTCTCAAAGCTCACAGACCAGTTTATCCTGGCCACGAATAAACAAAAACATGTGCACGCTGCCAGATAATAAGGATGCTAGACTTACAGCATCTTTGAGGCCATCCATGAAGCCAGGCTGAGGCTCTGTCTCGAACAACCAGTCATTGCGGCTTCTGTAATTGAGGAAACCCAGGCCAGGAACGATAATTGATGGAAGATGATCGTCATAGTCGCCAGCTTCTAGCAGCAAACTGACGTCCCTTGGTCTTCTGACAAACGACTTGCTACCACACTACCTGCCGACCCTCCACCAACTGATGAAAAATGCGTGTATATTTCGACTTTTATAAATAGATGTATAGCAGTGTCAATAAAATGATAGACTGATAGGTAGGCATAGGGAAGTACACTCCTCTTCTTCTTCAGCGTTCCGAGCGTTTGGGGTTCATTGCTAAAAGGTATCACCCGCCTCTATTCATCTCCCTGGTTTACCTTCGCTTTCCATGTGGTGACACCAAGTGTTTTCAGGTCTGTCTGGACATTACCTCTGCATCTTCTTCTTTGTCTGCCTCGTGAACTACGACCATGTATCTCTCTTGCGTATACAGTTTTCACTTTTCTGTCATCTGACACTCTCAATTTGCCGCAACTTTTTCAGTCTACTAGCGCCCATGATGCCAGTGGCCAGATAAACAGACTAAGAATTTCGTTATTGCTTCTCATCTTTAGTTCACGCTGTCGCATCTTAGATGGCTCCAACGTTTCGTCGAAAGACTGTTTTCGAAAACCTATAGTTTTCGAAACCAGGAAGGAGGGGCAAGGGCCCATAGTGAAATACACACGTGCAATAAATAAACATGCTGTCAAGTACTATCTTTCATCTTTTATTTTTTTATTAAATGTTTTTTTTAATGCATACAATAAATTATTAATTGATAAAAACTGTATTGTAAAAAGTTTGGAATAATTCAAAAACTTTAGCCACATTAAAAGGCACTTTCAAAAAACCATACTGGAGGGAAAAGTCGAATGCAATAGAGCAATAGGTAGGCAACGATACAAGTGGAAGGACAACATCAAGAGATTAACGGGCAGCAGTCTGAAAGAGCGAACAACCAAGAAAAGAGACAGAACGTGTTGGAGATCCATTGCAGCGAACCTTCACTGTGGAGACGGCACCTGACTGATTGGGAAAATTGTATACACAAAAGAAGCTGCTTGCTCTCCCCAGTCCAAAAATTAGATTTACTCCAAATTAAATGTCATTTAAATTTTTTTTTTTTTTTTAAAGTTTTGTGGAGTTCATTTTAACTGTAATTATGTGTATTTCAATGAACAATAGCTAGTACATTCAAATATACATAAATCTACCATTTATTAACAGTAGGGAACCAAATGTGGACAAACCCCGAAACCTCTTCTTTTACCATCAAGGCTAGGAGAAAGATCAGATCTTTTAGGATGTTTGACTGTTTGAGATTTCCTCTGTATACTGTCTACTTGTGAGGTTTCGTTTGCTGACTTATAATCGTAATTAGCCTCTTGGGCGGTAGTATTGTAGACAACCTCATAATAGCAGAGAGAACGAGGGTGAGATGAGACCACAGTGGAATGGTCTATGAAAGTGGCTCCCAAGCTTCCAAATGCCCCGACCCTTTAATACAGTTTCCTCACCCAGACAATTTTTTTCCTTAATAACTTTAATGAAAAAGTGTTTTCCGATGGTCTTAGGTGACCACTGTGAAAGGGTCGTTGGACCCAAAGAAGGGTCACGACCGGCAGGTTGAGAACAGCTGGTCTATAAGAAACACTTAGAAGACTAAACTGGAAACACAGTTTCATATAAAAGTGTGTATGCTCCACTGGGGATAGAGGGGAGAAGAAGAAGAAGAAGAAGAAGAAGAAGAAGAAGAAGAAGAAGAAGAAGAAGAAGAAGAAGAAGAAGAAGAAGAAGAAGAAGAAGAAGAAGAAGAAGAAGAAGAAGAAGAAGAAAGAAGAAGAAGAAGAAAAAGAAGAAGAAGAAAAAGAAGATAAAGAAGAAGACATAATTTTAACAAATTTGAGAAACGAATAAAGTATATACGTACTTGTAATTCAAGAATGTTTACTGAATTGTAGGCATTGTTAAAAAAAAAAAATCAACATACACACATTCATACATATATATTCACATACATATATGTAGTCGATTGTGTTTAAATGAGATCATGACCTCGCTAAATTTTTCAGATCTAATGTTGTTGTGAATTCGATACAAGTTTTCTTCTTCGATCTTTCTGTCAGAAAACTTATATCAGGTGGCTGGTAGCCTTTACGAAAGCTATCGTGCAGTCCATATCTTCTCGTGTACCATACAGTGTTAGATACAAGTGAATTCACAAACTTGTGTCGTCCCTATAGCAAATATCGATGTAGCTTGCTTTTTCATTTAAACCGTATACATGTAATATCACGAATTCGCTTGTGGTTTTTGTTTCTTTTTTTTTTCTTTTTCGACAGTACAATATTTGAAAAGATTCAAATGTATCAGAAGTGGCTGTAGATTTTGGGAGACTTCAACCGGCAAAGACCTTGTGTGGATTTACTGTCTGGGTCAAATAAGCGTGTGCGGTAGAGCGAGAGCCAGTACGTGATTGGAACATTACAGCTGGACAGGGGATTGCACTGTTGGCATCGAGGTGCCTAGCAAACTTGTCACAGCGACACAGCGAGCGAGCTCCTTGTGGTGGGAACAGCGTTATGCTACACGAGAACAAGTTATGTTGACTAATCCGCCAGTGCTATGATTTTGGAGCCAGTAGTTAGCTGATAAAAAAAAAAAAAAACTAATGTAGAGCTTTGGGAGAGAACTAAGCAAGCTCCAGTGGACCAAGAGGTGAGGAAAAGACGCTGGCGTTGGAAAGGACACATCGAGAAAACCAGAGAACAGCACAACTAGAATGTCTTTGCATTGGAACCCACAGGGGCATAGAAATAAAGGAAGGCCAAAAACACACGGAGAACAGAGCTGGAGAATGAAGTTAGAAAGATGGGGAGGACATGAGAAGAGCTCTATATAATAGCGAAGGATAGAATTACTTGACGTGAGTTGGTTGAGGGCCTATGCTCCATTGGGGAATAGAAAGGCAGAAGAAGAAGAAGAATAGTAGAAGATAGCTGATAAGACCTATCATGACAAGGAGACAAGGAGTTTCAGTCTGAGCCGGAAATTTGGCGAATGGCGTATAGAACTGATGCCAATGACAATAGTCGAAAAATTTATGACAGTTAGCATTGATAATATTCGACTGCTGCTGGAAGTGACTGGGTGCTTATTGGCGTGTTCCGAATTCCATTCATGTATCTGAATTTTGAGTAGTAAATGTTGGAGGAAGACTCCTGAATTGGAAAGTAATTTTGCCAACATTTGTCTCAATATGAGGAGGAATTTATTTTAAAAGCCCCACTCCTGCGGTTGCAGGAGACCCTAATATAATCCAATCAACGAGTTGAAGGGGTTTCTGAGACATATCCCCGGATGATCCTCATCTGAATGGTGGCATTTAGTGTCACCAGGTGTTTATCGCTCGATGCCCTGTCCTGGTGGGTTGAACGTCAGTTAGTCAAGTTTGCCAGTCTCACCTGTTATATGACACAGGGTTGGTTTCGGCCCTTGGGTGACTTTTCGCTGTGACTGCCTAAAAGCTGGGTGTGGAAAATGGTTTTGTGAGCGAGCGACAAAGAGAGTCAGAGATAGAGATAGTAGAGAGTGGGGGGGGGGGGGGGAGGGGAGAGAAATGAATTTTCTGCATACAAGTATATTGTCATCATCATCATCATCATAAACCACTTCTGCCCTTAAGCGCCGTGGGGAGGAATAATTTGCCAGCCAGTGCACGTTGGCTGCCACTGCTATTGTCATGCCGTGAAGGCGTAGAGTGTCTTTAATGTTGTCGATCCATTTTTCCGCGGCAGTCCTCTTGCTCTTGTAGCTGATCTTCTGATATGTGCTTGTGATGGTATTTCATCTTGCTGCATTCTAACGAGATGGCCAAACATTTGATCTGCTGTTTCTCGATGAATCTAGTACAAGGTGTCGTTCCCACAATTTGCCTGATATTTTCAGTATTCACTCGATCTCGAATGGTTAGGTTGGCCGCTTTTCTCAGGCATCTCATCTCGCAGATGGTGATTTTGCGTATATGGTTTTCAGATAGTGTCCATGTTTGACACTGGTAGCTCAACGTTAAAATGAATATGCTCTTAATAATCTGTCTCTGTGCACTCATAGTTATGCTCGGATATTGTATGTCCTGTAAATACACCGCTTTTGTGATCCTTCACTATATCATGTAACTTTGACATTTGACAATGAATTTTGAATCAAAATAAAAGTTTGTTTGAAAATGTTTCAAATTTAATAACGACAACTCTTGAAACCATGAACATCCTCAGTATAGTGGGATGTGAACCAAACATAGTCAGTTTTGAACTTTTCCGTAAAAGCAAACGCTAAAGACAAGTCATCTGAAGACATTCTAGTAAAATCAAAACAATTATGTCTAGAACTATTACCCCGAACAAAGTGTGTCTGAAAACAGACATGGCAGTTATTATTTTAATAATTCGACAGTTTTGTTTGCAGAAACAAAGAGGCCTTTTATTCAGAATCCCTTGTAATTTTCATTTAAGTTTACATTCAGTGTCGCTTGGTATGGATTGTTGTTCTCTGACGGTAAATGGATAATCTAAACTCTTTGTGATACTTTTACATTGTGATGGAATCAGACTTCCATTTATCATTGACCTGGTTTTGAACAAAGTTGAGTCACACATATCAGAAATGTCAGAAAAAGCCTTGCTTTCGTGTTCCCGTAGCAAACTGCGTGATTTGTTTCTTAACGGGTGGATTCCTAACACCTACGGATGCCAGCCAGGCGTCTTCTTTTTGTATGTCCACGTATCTGTTTACTAATTGTTCTTCATGAAGATCTACATCTTCACTTTTGCAGTTGCGTACATTGCCTGGGGTATGACTTCTCGTGTCTTTGCTGCAGCTATTTCTATTGTTGTTTGGAAAATTGCTTCTGTACATTTCCTGATTGTAAGGTCAATTTCACAATTGCCATTTGAACAAAACCTATCTAGTTTTGAATAGATATCAGCGCATTTAGCATCACATGTCTTGCAGTTGCATGAATCATCAATGACATGACTTCTGTTGTGTTTGTTGCTAAGGTTGTTGTCTAAGTATAGATTTTCTTTCTGAAAGCCAACGTTTCGGTCCCTAAACAGTTGCAGTTGCAACATAAGACTTCCTTTAGGAACACCCACAATTAAGTTACTTACGCAGTCGCAATTTGAACAATGCGTGAATATCTTTGGGAAGCCATGACCGCATTTAGTATCAACTATCGTGTGGTACGGAGACGTAAGCTTATATATACTTGATAGCAGTCTTCCGGAGAATCCAAGGAATTCCACGAACGATTTCTAGAGTGTTTGAAAGCTATAGAATCATCTTCATTGAGCCGAGGTTGATACCCTATGGCTTGGTCTCTCTCCGTAGATAGTAGCTGGTTTATGCCGATGTCAAAAGAATCTGACATAGAAGAAAACTCTGAATCATAGTTTTGATGATACGAAAATAAGAGCGATTTCGTTGTTTTCTGTCTGCATTAGGATTCTTTGTCTCTTGTTTTTCTTCTGCTGGCGGATTTGTAGACTCTGCTGTGAGGGTGACTGAAGGAGCATCAAGCTGAATCATGGAGTCTAGAAAGCCAACTTGTCTTTGTCCAGTAAGCGACGACTGAACTGTAACAAACGTAAATTCGTTAGTAATAAAACAAACTGATATTTTGCACACATAGATACTGTAATTTATGTCTCTGTTGACAATTTGAACTTCTTATAGGTTCTTTTAACCTGAGAAATGTGGACCGCATGGTGAGTGCAGTCATCTCAACTGTACAGGTAAAGTTTTTGACAACAAAACCCATAACGTCACCAAGGATTCGAGCCTGAGTCTAACGCATGTCAAGGGTTGCTTTTTTTTGTTTCAATGTAAAGCACGAAATGAGGTACCGGCACCGCATTAAAGATTGGCTGCAGCTTATTGCCTCCACACTCTGTCTTTCGCCAGGGACTTACACTCCCTTAGACCGCTGTTCGTGCATAACATATCTTTCCACTTCTATCGCTGCCCGTCCCTTGCAAAAGTTCCTTCAAGTATTCGCTCCTGTGTTTTCTTTAATTTTTTTTTTTTAAAATTATAATATTATATAATAATATGGCGAAAATGTTTCACTTATCTCTTTGTTATCCCCCTTCCCCACCACAGCAACTCTCATTTCATTCCCAGTCTCTTTAAAACAACTGCATTCGCTTGTTTTGTTTTCCACGAAACACATTCTTCTGTGTATCCGCATCACCAGAGATTCAACTTTCTAAATAAGCATCACAATAGCAAAATAGGCAATGTTTAACCTCTTTATTTTAGTGTGTTTAAACATAGAAGTATGCTGTTCTAATCAAATGAGTATGCTCCTCTACCAACTTCGCTAGAGAGCCGGGCATTCGCTTGTTTTGGTGTCCATGAAGCACATTCTTCTCTGTCAAATAAGAATCACTGCTTTATTCAAATAAGAATTCTAAACTAGTCACAATAACAAATAGGCAATGTCAAATAAGAATGCTGCTCTAGTCAAATAAGAATGCTGTTCTAATCAAATAAGAATGCTGCTCTAGTCAAATATAGCGAGGTCAAGGTCAGGTAGATTTTCTAAGGAAACTGTTATCCAAGTCATCGGGTCTTGTCTTTAAAATGCGAACACAAAGGTAAGAGAAGTTTTCATAGCATTATGACATTTCTGGAAGTCAAGGGAAATTAAAATGAATACTAAATTTACCAAATTTAACTCTAATGTGCAATCAGCACTGATGTGTTTTTAGATCCCCTCCCACCCCCTGGAAAACTACTAAAACAATTACTAATAAATTAAAAACATTAATTAACTAATGTTTGTGCAGAAAAAGAATGGAATCAAATGGTATGACAGATCGCTAATGTGACGCTTTCATAGAGAACTAAACAATTCCAGCGAATCAAGAGGTGAAGAAAAGATGCTTGCGTTGAACAGGACACACGTTGAGAACATAAGAATAGTATAACTAGGAGGGCTTTATAGTGGAATCAACAGGTTAATGAAAATAAAGGGAGACCAGAACACACAGGGAGTAGGGAATTAGTGGTGGAAAAAAAGAAAGATCGGATGAGCTGCATCCCATCGAAAAGGATATGATGTCTTGGCTTGAAATGGTTGAGGGCCTATGCTCCACTGAGAAATAAAGTCGCTGGCTGGAAGGTGGAAATATGATTGAACAAGGACCTTACGCTAAATGACTGGAATCGTTGTCCCATCCCGTGAATTACGCGTAATTTTGGTAACACGCATCGAACAGAATTAACAACACTGATTTTTCTTTTCTTCGCGTTCACTTGCTTACAGAGACATCGATACCGATGCAAAGAATATTCGGGTGGGGTGAGGCTTTAAGTGGCTTAAACTCTTGGCACCCAGGTTCTAGCACCTATTTTAAATACATGGCTTGGGGAGGCGGTTCGATTTGACCTAAAAAAATTTTTTGTAATAAGAGCACAGTTGTTGTCAATACGAATACGACAGAGATCAAGATACCTTTTTGTTTTGTTTTTGTTTTCAGAAAGACTCATAAAATCATAGGAGAAAGAACAAACAAACAAAAAAACTTTTAAAAAGTTGATACTTTGATTTAATGCTGTGATTATGAAATCATTTCATTTGATGATACTTTATTATCAGAAAAAAGCTGTTCACAGAGGTATAGCATCAGTGCAACAGGTTGTATGTTTACTGGTTGGCTGCAATCTCTTGGGTTTAACTATCTCGTAAAAAGGATTTGCTAGCATCAGAGATGTTGGACAGAATGCCTGTAAACCACTTCAATACTCCAATAACTATTCTAAGAGCGATCACAGAAGAAGAAGAAGAAGAAGAAGAAGAAGAAGAAGAAGAAGAAGAAGAAGAAGAAGAAGAAGAAGAAGAAGAAGAAGAAGAAGAAGAAGAAGAAGACTCACCTTTTTTCTTTGTTCTCAAAAGAGATACCACATCTGTGTGACCTTGAACGACTGCCTCATTTTCAGCCGTGAAGAATTTGATGTTAACCAGTCGACAGTCGGCCCCGGCTTCCATCAAGCACCGTGTGATCTTTCCGTGTCCTCTGTATGAAGCCAGATGGAGTGGTGTGTCCCCACGACACGTTTGAGCGTTGACATCTGCTCCATGATGAATAAGAAGCCTATAATAGAGATGGAATTAACTTACAGCTGTACAGATTAGTCAGCTACGTAAACATATATAACCTCCATGTTTAAATACATGAGTACGCTGATAACATCAGATGGAAAATGTATTAAAGAAGTGAAATGCCTCAAGCAAAGGCAGCATTTAAAAAAAAATAATTCTTAAAAGCTATCTCCTATGGTGTTATACGGAATTAAATATGGACAAATGGTAGATTAGGGGAAATTATTTGGAAGCTGCGGAGATGTGATTGCATAAACGAATGATAAGAATACCCTGGACAGATTTAAAAGAGTAATGAAGATGTCTTGAAAGAAACTGACTCACCAAGAGAACTGATTGCCCACATCAGAAAGAGAAAGTCTGCATTCATTGGTCACTTGATTAGATGGAGAAAACTAGAGTACATGGTGAGAGTAGGAAAGTTGGAGGGGAGGGGAGGCAGAGGTATATCGAGAGAAAAGATGCTGTGCAGTCTGTCATCGTAGCATGGAGGATCATCTGTGTCAGAGTTTATTAAGAGTTACATGAGACAGTAGGATGTGGATAGCCATGACTATCAACGCCACACGACATGGACTTTTAGAAGAAGAAGGAGGAGAAGTTACAACCTCACTCAAACGATGACAACGCGTGCGCACTGGATCAGACGCGCAGCCACAAATAAATCCTTGGGCCATGGGGCTTGTTGGTCAGAGTGGGCAATGATAATAGTAATAATAATTATTAACAGTATTATAATTACTACTGCTCTTATACAAGCTTTTAAATCATAGGGAAAAAAAAGGAGCACCGGCACTCACTACAAAGTCTCTATTTCAGTAGCGCTGACATAACGAACAAACGAATGAACGAACTTTATTTTCAAGGGGTTAATAACTAGGCACGCAACCCTTTTAACATTCTGGTCTTCTAGTCTGCCTCCTTTCTTACATCATTTCATACTAGGGCTGTACCGAATAGTGATTTTCACTATTCGGCCGAATACGAATAGCTGGACCAACTATTCGGCCAAATACGAATACGAATAGTGAATCATCATCATCAGGTGCTTTGCCGACTAGTATGGGCGACTATGCCTCGCCACAATCTAAGATCTCCTGCAGCATGTATTAGTTCGTGTGCTGACACACCTCCATGCCATGCAACAAGACTGTTAAGAATCTTCTCTTCCTCTATCCCTCCTTCCACAGATCTTTCCAGTGGTCACCACGTGTTCCATTTTCCCTCATCTTATAACATAGCCGAAAAATGATGACTATCTCCTTCTGATGTCTGTGAGTAGTTGTCTTCGGGCTCCCGCCTCTATCAAAACATTTTGGTTGCTTTTTTGTGTGTGGCTGTCCAGGGTATTTTAAGCATTGTTATGTAATACCACATCTCTAATCACCGCTCGCCTCTGTTCGATGTTCGTTCACTAGTCTTCTTGAAGTGAGCACTGCCCGACCCAGTTCATTGCTGGTTTACCAGCCTTCATGTAGTAAGCACCGCTCGCCTCGGTTCGATGTTCATTCACTAGTCTTCTTGTAGTGAGCACTGCCTGATCCAGTCCATTGCTGGTTTACCAGCCTTCTTGTAGTAAGCACCGCTCGCCTCACCCCAGGTCGATGTTGGTTCACCAGTCTTCTTGAAGTAAGCACCGCTCGCCCCAGTTTGATGTTCGTTTACCAGTCTTCTTGTAGTGAGCACTGCTCGCTCCAGTGTATTGCTGGTTCACTAGTCTTCTTGTAGTGAGCACCGCTCGCCTCAGTTCGATGTTCGTTCACTAGTCTTCTCGTAGTGAGCACCGCTCGCCCTAGTTCGATGTTCGTTCAATAGTCTTCTTGTAGTGAGCACTGCTCAACCCAGTTCATTGCTGGTTTACCAGCCTTCTTGTAGTAAGCACCGCTCACCTCGGTTCGATGTTCGTTCACTATCCAGGGTATTTTAAGCATTGTTCTCTAATACCACATCTCTGAGGCTTCAAGAAATTGTTTGACCTGCCTACCGATTTTCCAGGACATACAGCCACATGTTAACACTGGATGTATGTAGCAAGCAAGAATTCTTTTTCTAACCTTCAGTGACAAAGATTTATTGCATAAGATGTTCTTCATTTGTGCCTGTCCTATTCTGTTTTTAATTTCAGTAATGCATCTTCCATCTGATGTAATCCATGTGCCCAGATACTTAAATTTCCGTACTTGTCCCAAAATTAAACCATTGACTTTTATTACACATTTAGGAGTAATTATTTTCTTTGATACCACCATTACATCTGTCTTCCCACTATTCACATGAAGGCCCATTCTTCCACTTTCGTGTAGAAAATAGATCTAAAAAGAAAACACCCATAATGTCAAATGGACGCTGACATTTTACTTCACAAAATGTAGTACAGAATAGTAAACATTTAAACACATTTTATGTTTTGCATTCTTCAGTCAGTCAGTCTGTGGTAACTAATACCTTGGAATGAAAGTATTCTTAGTTTTATAACAAGTAACTAAACTTGTAAATTGTCACTGACAGCTTAATTAATCCATGAAAGCGGCATTAGCTTTCCACACACCAAAAAGCGTTCCATATTGTCAGCATTAAGGCAGCTTTTTGTCTCACTGAAGGTATTTCCAGCTGTACTAAACAGACGTTCACTTGGTACGCTCGTAGGTGGTGCACAGAGATAACGCTGGACAGTATGAAACAAGGTGGGAAATCTTGATATGTTTAATTTCTACCAGTCCAGGAACGAGTGTAAGGTAACCACTATTCGTATTCGGCCCGACCGCAACTATTCGGCCGAATACCGTATAGTTATTATGTCCACTATTCGGCCCCTAAGCGAATACGAAGCGAATATTCGGTACAGCCCTATTTCATACATTCATCAAGTAATAGTAAACATTATCAATAGTATCAAAATGTTCTCCATTCAAGAGCTGAAATGTGCACATTTATAACTATAGTAAACCATAGTAGTTCTAATCTAGGCGAAATGTGCACTAATGATGCATAAAAAGATGTTAGTACTGCGTCCACGTGAATTCCATCAGAAAATAGGCACTGATTATTATTACTATTACTATTAATAATAATAATTTCCTGAATGGCACAAAAATACAATAATATATTCTAAATAAACGGAAATATTTAAGCAAATACTCAAAATAAAAGAAAACTTTTTATACAGGATTGAGAGGTCACTTCACCCTGTGCACATTTGCTGTGCGGGAGGGTTAGGGGGAAGGGGGGGGGGGGGACCTCAACCCCTAAATATTATGGTGGATCTGAGGACCGGTGGCCCCCAGGCACTGGATGCATGGAAAACCAACGAATGCAAAATCATAAAAGTCAGATTATATATTTACATTGTCAGTGTGTGATTGATCGAGCGAGCTGAAAGCCGTGGGTTCGATTAGGAAAGGGGTTACTGGGCTCACAAGTTTTTTTGTGTGTGTGTCGATGGAGCTCTTGGTGGACGACAAGCCTGACGAAAGTTGTGTATACTACAGCTGTGAACATATCGCCTGGACAATTATCAGGCAACTTGAAAGTCGAATACATTCCGTCCTGCGTCTCTGCCAGACCGCAAACCAAACACTGAGCCCACTGCAGAACTTCTGTTCCAATACAAAGTATTTCAGGATCCTCGCCGGCGCTATAGAACCTGTGTACTGTGCTGAGCTTCTTCGGATTCACACTTGAGTTAGAAGAAGAACGGAGCACTTATAAGTTACTACCCGTGTGCTATGATGTTGAAGTATTGTTCAAACCTCAAACCTCAAGCCTGTTACAGTAGAAGCTTTGAGAATGCCAGAGGAAAAAAGGCATCTAGGACAAATTTTAGGGAAATCTTTGGAGAACTGCTGCTTACGTGTCCTTTCATGGAAGCAACATAGCTGATAACATAAGCACATACAGCTGATAGCAAAGAATACAAAAAAGAGAACAACTGGAGTTGTTGATATGTAGAAGTATAGTTATATTTTATGGAACCAAAAATAGTCACATACAGGAATGCTGGAGAGAAAGGTAAGGAAAAGAGAATTGTTGAAGAATATAATCTATAGAAAAAAAAAAAAAGAGAGACAAAGGCAACATTTCGATCATAATGAGACTTAACATTTTTTATAAAACTCAAAACTAAATACAGGTAAGCACGAAGTCAGAAGCGATTCAAAAGGGATGATAATGAGAACATCAATAGATTGACAAACAGGAAGTCTGAAACAATATTCATCCATGACGGGCGACAGATAATGTTGGAGATCCAATGCTGCCACTGCTTGTCGCCACGTCTTCTTAATAGCTGAGCAGAAGGACAGCTGCATTTATCATAGGACTGACAGTGTAATCATTAAAGACAAATGTCGCATTAAGGGGAAGGAAGAGGAGGAGAAAAAAAAAGAGAAGAACAAGTAGGACGAGGAGGAAGACGAGGAGGAGAAAGAAAACGACGTCGAGGAGCAGCTGTATCGTCAGAAGAAGAAGAACCAGAACAAGAACCAGAAGAAAAAGAAGAACAAAACGAATAATAATAATAATAATAAATAATAATAACAGTAACAAGAAGAAGACAAATACACTACTGTTATATCAAGATCTATACGTCAGACTCACCTTACTAGTTCCACATAACCATTATCCGCAGCTCCGTGCAGCGGCGTTGCTAGGTTCTTGTCTCTGGTGGCGACATTTGCGCCCTTGTCCAACAGTAGCCGAGACAACTCTAAGTAACCGCGACTGCAGCAAATAAACAGTGCTTTGTCTATCATGATTTTCATCGTCTGGTACTCGCTAATTCCGCCATGCTTACCCTGTATGCTGTTTTTGGCTAACGACTCCTCGCCTTTCAGTATGGCCGTTATGAGTGTACGGGCTATCATACTTGGTATCTGTTAATTCCTTACTAATGTTCTAAATGTCTGTGAAGGAGCAATACTTTCCTAACTTTGAGTTTCACTTGCTAGTTGTCGATAGTTTGTACTTTAAGTTTAATTTTGCAATAGAAACAAACTAGACATTTTCTACAGTTTTAAGGCAAATCTGAAGTTAGTAGATTCCAATTTAAAATCTAGAAATTCTAGAAAACTCGCTCACTCCTAATTAGTATTCAAAGAAGGAGTATTTCTGTGACCTGCTGATGAGATGGCAAGTACACCAGTCTGTCATATGTAATAAACATAATGATAGTATATTAAACTGCTGTAATACTCGCCCCCGACCTAATTACGAATCAGCCAACCAACTAATTAACGAAACAATCACAACCAAGTAACAAGCCAGCAGTAACCAGTTAATAAACCATCTAATTAACCAGCCACCAGTTAACTAACCAACGAGTCTTTCAAGTGAACAAATACAACAATTTCCAAGGTTTCATAGGCACTGTCTGGAAGGAGGTGCTACACTGGGAACATCTTGAGATACAGCAAGCAGAAAATAACCAAATGGGCACTGAAATGGGAAACAAAGGATTATTGACACGAGGACGGCCAAGAGAAACAATAAAACGAATGCTGCTGAGGAAAGTTCAATGTGTCGGACGGGGTTCTATGATATCATAAGGGTTGAACAGGATAACACACAATGAATGACTAGACTGCGAGCAATATGTGACGTTTAACGGCGTAATGGGATGATGATGTTGATGATGATGATGAAGAAGATTGTCACAGACGGAAAAACGACGAGATACGGAACTAGACACGTCATATCAAATGCAGTGAACCAGAATATGTGAAAATCTAGCTTAATCATTATCTGCTATGGGGCTACCTTACCTTGACAGATAAACCGACGTCCGTGACAAGAATTTATTTACAGCAGACAAAACAGATAAAATTCTTTGTGCACACATCGCGGACTAAACATTACTAGACAATTCTTATTTAATATACAGATTAAATTGCCTAAACATTTACAGAAGCGCCTATTGTTATATACTAACAGAATGAGTGAACATCTTCGACAAGAGGTTTTTGCACATAGTACACAAAGCAGTGACAAAGTGTTATGTACACGTTGAACAAAGTATCTATACGATTTAATAAAACTGAACCGACACTACTGTCTGCATGTACGACATGTTAGGGCGCTGTAGACATGGAGTTGTGCACCTGAGGGTTTAAGATCGCACGGCTAGTGCTGTCGCAACCGACTGTACAGGTTAGGATGTTTAATTTTGCCAAAGAAACTGACAAGATGACTAAAATATAAAATACACACCCTAAAAAAGTTAGTTGCGTATCCTTTACAGGACGTTGCAGAACCAACCCTAACAGCCCCTGGCTGTTGTGTGGTTTCTCTTGGCAAATTTACGTCCAGTAGTTTGCCATTGCTTGTGGACGGTCGGCTTTCTTGATACCACTGTCGAAACCAACGCAAGGCGCATTGCCCGCAACTGGGATCGAACCCGGCATCACGGCATTTCGAAGCGAAGCGTTCGCATCGACTTAGCCGACAAAATACACATACAATAGGCAAAATTAAAATCATCAAATGACTATACTAAGAGCACACAGACTAAAAACACTAGAACTATTTAACCTTATATGTTTATGTTTATAAGCTCTAGTGCTCGTATTAGACTTTCTACACCAACGTTTCTCAAACATTTTTCGCCGTGGCACCTCTGTAGGGCAAAACAAAATTCTCAGCACACCTACCTTTAAAGCGGTTTGAATACTTAAGAAAATAAGTAAAAACAGTGCAAATTCAATGTTCAATTGGCTTAAATGCGATGAATAAACTGTTTGGAATTTATCATTATTTCCTTTTTGTTTATGGAAAGTCTAATTGAGAATGCACTACTGCATTGTCAATAGCACTGTTTTCTGAATACACCTGTATCCAGAACTGTTCTTGGCTTCCTTCGTGGTATTTCTGTTTTAAACTACTGTTTTCGCTAATCTCAAGCAGATTGTGAAAAATTCTTGATTATTGCCGCGGCACCCAGTTTGAGAACCACTGTTCTACACGATAGTTACGCGGTGTAAATCTAAACTTGTTCCTGAACAGTTAATATCTTATCCATGAGCTCCCTTCGTATGATACAATTTGTTTACTGACCGTACTAACAGGCGCATATAGACGCAGAAGAAAGAAAGAGAGAGACAATACACATTAGACAGATACAATTATGAATCTATAATTACCACACAATGAATCGAATAGTCTCGAAGGTTCCCCTAAGGTTTATATCTGCCACTATGCTAAGTGAGTTATGCAAATCACACACATATATATATACAAGCATATGATACCGAAACACGGCGTAACTCCCGGAATAAGGAAGTGAAAGGTGTTGGCATTCTGTTTCAGTTTTAGGTAGGATTGGCAAGCTAGTTTCTTAACTGCCTTTGTTACATCCTGTTCGTGGTCGTTTGTTGATACATCATCATCATCATCATTATCATCATCATCATCATCATCATCATCGTCATCATCATTAGAGATAGACGGTTCAACAGGATATGCAGATGTTTATGTACTTATAAAGGCTTATGAATTTTCAGTACCTATTTCAATACGTCGATTTCTCCCCCCAACCCCCTTTTTAAAAAAAAATATAGACTGGTTGGTGTGCTAAATTCATAACCCTTTAGAAATAGCTAATTCGTTTA
>CAJHNH020005273.1:0-22500 GCA_905116865.2 Candidula unifasciata
GAGAGCCGGGCATCAAGTAATTTAACTTTATCAACAAGTTTAGATTCGAACAGTTTATTAACTTTTTGCACTTCCATTAGTATAGGTTATAAAAAGAGAATGAATGACAAATTTTTTTTCATCACTGTACATTCCATATAGTTTTTCAGCTGTGTAGCACTTGTCACTTTGTCTTGTTATTTCAAAGTGTGTCTTCAACTTCAGCCATTGCTTCATAATTCTTTCAACAGCTGGTTAAATTGATAACCATCTAGTTTTGCAATCTGACAGAATTTTCGGTGGTGTGGAACCATCATTCAAGGCTGTATATAATGTATTGTATTGCTGTTGTCTGACAAATAATTTATCAGTATAGTTCTGAAAACAGATGCCAGCGGTGTAATATCTTTAAATTAAACTGCAGTGCGAGTTTTTTTGCTTTTTTTTAGTTTCTGCATGACTCTGAGTTTTGTATTTTCTCTTTAATTTCACACTTGCAGTACTTACAACAAGCTTTGGTCATATCCCCAGTTTTTAATTTTGTCATCATGCAACCACTCTTTCCAAATTTTTTGCTCATGCTTTAGTTTTGGCATGTTAAAAGGTTTTTCCAAAGTGAAAACCACATAAGAAGGTGAGCAATTAGTATTTTTAAATCACATGAAAAAGAAACGCAAATTCAGCACAGTGAGGATACGGTTGAAACAAAGTTAGTATGATTTACGCGCGTTTTTATTCATCAGTACCGGGGCTGCCAGATATTTGTGCGTTGACCCCAGTGAGAGTTCAAAGTTCAAGTAATGGCAGTTATCACAATGTACGTGCCAGACCAAAACAAAAATATTGTAGTAAATATTTTACACAGTAATAATTAAATTGACAATGAAAGAAAAAAAAATCTATAAAATATCTAACTCCATATATAAAAGTATCTAGAAAAACATTTACGATCTAAACGTCAAAAACAGTATCTAAATGCAATGAAAAAGATCTAAATTTGGATATAAAAGATCCAAAGTGGCAACACTGACGGAGACCAAGTAATTTTATTCAAACTCAGTCTTTGAGCGCCCAAGTCGACCAATCAACTCGAAACATCCCCGGGGTTTGGAGAACTGGAGTTATCTAATCAATGCAGGGGCGTCCACACACAAATAGTTTGTTGTGGACCAGGACACGCGGCCTCCTTACACATTTGCTGAGGGCTATCAAGAGGCCAGGGTTTTGTTCTGGTGCCTAATAATAAAAATAGTAGTAGTAGTAGTAGTAGTAGTAGTAGTAGTAGTAGTAGTAGTAGTAGTAGTAGAAGTAGTAGTAGTAGTAGTAGTAGTAGTAGTAGTAGTAGTAGTAGTAGTAGTAGTAGTAGTAGTAGTTGTTGTTGTTGTTGTTGTTGTTTTTGTAAGCCGAGTAGCGAAAAAGTGTGAAAATATAACTGAAATAATTTATGTATTTTTAAAAAAAAAACTGAAAAAAGACAACTTCTATACACGATTGCGAGAGGAAGGGGGGGGGGGGGAGGGGAATCATTTGTACTGATTTCTTTTGGGTCTTCTAAAAAAAAAAATGGGGGAAAGGGGCCCACATCACCGTTTGGGGGGAAGCAGCCCACAGGTTCCAGCGCCGCTGGACGATGATTCTTTCTCCGGCACTTTTTTATGTGGAGTATTGCGGCTTCTGTTGGTTATCTGAATAATCATTGGTCACGTGTCGGTGGAGCGTGGCGTGTAGAGTTAAAACAAAACAGATAAGACGGAGGCGGAAATGTGTCCCTAGCAGGAGTAATTAAACATGATGCACAACACTCGTCATTTTGTCCTGGTGCTCATTCTCATCTGTACAATCAAGTTTTAGTGTATAATCGGTATATGCTGTTTCCCCTATTTTTTTGTTTTAATTTACTTTGTTGTTGTTGTCCAGTTGAGTTGATTCAAGAACTGACATCATAGCACCCGGGACTTTCTCAGAACCGTTCCGCCCCATTTTTAGCAGTCTGATCATGTGTCCCTCTTGCCTTTTCTTCTGAGCGTCTAGTATCGGCCAGATCCCCTTGTCCCTCCCGGCTGCAACGATCTTACCAGACTGTGGTGATTGATTTGCTTCATTGAATAAAACTCGTGCTCACATAAAGTCTCAAACCACGTCTGTCTTATAATGCACCGATATTCCACCAAACTGTGCAGAGCCAGCCAATCTCTCTGCTTTTTCATTTCCCAACACACCGGCACCAACCGGAGCAAAACATCCAGACAATGCTCTTCACTCGTGATCTCCGAAGCGATGTTGCCACTCTGCACGAAGTGTGCCTGCCCTCACCTTACTCAGTATGCTTTCTGGGTCCGTTACAATTACGATGTGTGTGTGTGTGCGCGCGCGTGTGTGTATGCGTGCGCGTGTGTGAATGCGTGCGCGCGTGCTTGTGTGCGTGCGTGTGTATGTATGTATGTGTGTGTGCGTATGTGTGCGTATGTGTATATGTGTGTATATATGTGTGTGTATGTATGCGTGTGTACGTGTGTGTGCGTACGTGTGTGTATATTGCGTTCTCTAACCAGCGGAAAGTTGCATAAAACCAGAAGATGCTCGGCGGCTGATAATGATCAATATTACGCCAATCGCCTCTACTTTCTCAGAATATTTCCTGAGCCCGTTTTATAGTTAGCCTGGCTTGCCAGTCCTCATCATTTATTTAAAAAAAAAAAAGAAATGTTTGTTTACTTTTGACCGGCTGTAAACTCCAACGGAAAATCCTGGTTGTTCGTCCGTTTGGACATTGGCTTTATGAGTCTTGAGTGTACGTCCGTTTTTCTGGATTATTTGTGTTAAGTATGTTATTCCTTGTCTCTTGTGCAGATGTACTCGGACGTCGGTGGAAGACGTCGATACTTTCTCTAGGAAGACTAAAGCCCTGGTTGCGTGGGAAAACCTCCGCTTTGTTTGTGTCCTCTTTATCCCTAGCCTGAGCATCAAAGGCCCGCACAAGTCAGATGTGTCGGCCGAAAGACGCTAATATCTCAGCCGTTTTGTAAACGGACACAACGCACCTACATCTTCGGATCAACGTGGGAGAATAAGAAGCAGCAGCAGCAGCAGCAGCAACAGCAGCAGCAGCAGCAGAAGAAGAAGAAGAAGAAGAAGAAGAAGAAGAAGAAGAAGAAGAAGAAGAAGAAGAAGAAGAAGAAGAAGAAGAAGAAGAAGAAGAAGAAGAAGAAGAAGAAGAAGAAGAAAAGAAGAAGAAAAGAAGAAGAAGAAGAAAAGATAAGAAGAAGAAGAAGAAGAAGAAGAAGAAGAAGAAGAAGAAGAAGAAGAAGAAGAAGAAGAAGAAGAAGAAGAAGAAAGAAGAAGAAGAAGAAGAAAGAAGAAGAAGAAGAAGAAGAAAGAAGAAGAAAGAAGAAGAAGAAGAAGAACGGAAAAGAAGAAGAAGAAGAAGAAGAAAGAAGAAGAAGAAGAAGAAGAAGAAGAAGAAGAAGAAGAGAAGAAGAAGAAGAAGAAGAAGAAAGAAGAAGAAGAAGAAGAAGAAGAAGAAAAAGAAGAAGAAGAAGAAGAAGAAGAAGAAGAAGAAGAAGAAGAAGAAGAAGAAGAAGAAGAAGAAGAAGAAGAAGAAGAAAAAGAAGAAAAAGAAGAAGAAAAGGAAGGAGAAGAAGAAGAAAAGGAAGAAAAGGAAGAAAAAGAAGAAAAAGAAGAAGAAGAAGAAGAAGAAGAAGAAGAAGAAGAAGAAGAAGAAGAAGAAGAAGAAGAAGAAGAAGAAGAAGAAGAAGAAGAAGAAGAAGAAGAAGAAGAAGAAGAAGAAGAAGAAGAAAGAAATCGTCCAAGGCAGATTGGTCGACCGTCAAGGAAAGGTAGGGACCGACAATGAGGCTTCAACAAATGCTGAACGGATTCACGACGTTCTGGTCCTGGGATCACCCAATGAATCGTCACGTCCTGAGTGTAACTGCCTACCCCACATGGTTGATGGTTTAGCATCACACTCAGGACTCAGGACGCACTTCGCCTTTAGAGATCATCACAAAGCAGCCATCAGATCAGCTACTTCGATAACTACCACTTTTGCGTTTATTCGAATATGCAACTGCGTTGTCTCCCTTTACAGCATGGCTGCCTAATGTGCGCCTTTCGGCCGACACATCCTACTTTTGTTGACCGGATTAGCCTTTCCGGCGTCAACATGTGCAAAGTGAGCAGCAGGCAGTGCTCCGCCTTATGGCTCTGACACTTCGACGATCGGGGCTAGTAGTGGGAGACACGCGACCCTTTCCGTCACACAGCAGCAATACAATTCGTGGGATATGACCTACCCTTATTTGTGTAGTGTCCTCTTTATCAGTTCTCCAATCTCCTTAAAGATTTACTATGTATACTATTGACTTACGTCCTTCTTAGGACGTAATTTTTTGTTATTTGAAGCCCCACTCTGGCTTTTGCCAGGGGCCGCAATATAGGCAGGTCATTATTATGGCCAAGTGTCTGAACGCGGTTTCTGGGACCTCTCCACGGTGATCCTCATCCGCATGGTGGCACTTTGTGTCATCGGGTGTTTGTCGCTTGTGTGATGTCCTGGTGGGGTAAAAAGCCAATCCAATCCAAAGATTTACTATTATCTATCAACTTCTCGTCCTTTTTAGGACGAAATTTTTCGTTATTTGAAGCCCTTCTCTGGTTCTTGCCAGGGATCTCAATATAGCCTTGCCATAAATATGGCCTAAAGGCAGAACGCGGGTTCTGGGACCTCTCCACGGTGATCCTCACCCACATGGTGGCACATTGTGTCATCGGGTGTTTATCGCTTGTGTGATGTCCTGGTGGGGTAGAAAGTAAGTCAGTCAGTTAAAGATTTACTAGGAAGGATGAACAGGAGGTCAAGGGGGCCCAAGCCCTGTTAAAATGTGTAATAATAATGTTTGAATGGTAAACTCACACACACACACATATATATTAAGAGGGGGGAGAGGCAGAGGGAAACCGGAAAAAAAAAGATGCTGGACAATTTGACATCGTGGCATGGAAGATCATCTGTGTCAGAGTTGACTAGAAGTACACGAGACAGGAGGTTGTCGATACACATCACTGCCAATGCCACACGGCATGGAAGATCATCTGTGTCAGAGTTGACTAGAAGTACACGAGACAGGAGGTTGTCGATACACATCACTGCCAATGCCACACGGCATGGAAGATTATCTGTGTCAGAGTTGACTAGAAGTACACGAGACAGGAGGTTGTCGATACACATCACTACCAACGCCACACGGCATGGAAGATCATCTGTGTCAGAGTTGACTAGAAGTACACGAGACAGGAGGTTGTCGATACACATCACTACCAATGCCACACGGCATGGAAGATCATCTGTGTCAGAGTTGACTAGAAGTACACGAGACAGGAGGTTGTCGATACACATCACTACCAACGCCACACGGCATGGAAGATCATCTGTGTCAGAGTTGACTAGAAGTACACGAGACAGGAGGTTGTCGATACACATCACTGCCAACGCCACACGGCATGGACTTTAAGAAGAAACATATTTTACTTGATCGTTTAGTTGCATTGAAATTACCATGCCAGTATTACTGTTATTTTCGTTATTTTCTCGTTATTCCCTTAGGTATATTACACTTATCCGACTAGATAAAGTTCAGGAAGTGTCTGTCTTTAGAAAGCTCTTGATCACAGCACAGCGTTTTTCCACGAGCAATTTCCCAGCATTCGGGATTTGTAGCAATAGTATGGAGGGCAAAGCTACTTCCGCCCAATAACTGCTTGAAAAATTCTCATTTAATCCCTCAGGAATATGGCCAACATTATAGGTGTAAATTGCCCTAGTATTTCCTCGAGTTACTATTTATTTAGTTTTTTCTTTCACGGATCTTTTCAAAATAATGTCTGGTTTTAGTAGGCGCGACAAGTGAAGGAAGGCTCACAGATAAGGGAGTATGTTTAGGATTCGCTAGTACAGTTACAGGGGTACGCAGGGCTGTTGAAATACTTTCGGAAATAATACCACATATTTTTTCTTCTAGAGAAGGTACCAAAACACAGCAAAACAAAAAAGAAGACTATTTAGAAAGAAAGGGGTAGGGGGTGCGTGGAGGAAGACACAATGATGTCGGTAATGATTTTTCTTCTCCTTCTTCTTCGCGTTCACCGGTTGAAAACTGGGGCGGAAAGTTCTCGTTGCTCGCCCACTTCTGAACATTTGTCTTTTTCCAGAACTTAAAATTGTTAGCGTATCCGTTTTACAGATCTTGCTTACTTGTATGCAGACTGTTGATTATTCTCTTCTCTGGCAGATGCCCTCCGACTTTAAAAGAAGGTTTCCTAATTAGTAATTATTACGACATGCTTGACAATGAGTCTATTTTTTTTTTTTCATCACAGGGCATCAGAACGCGGAGATGATAATGATGATGAGAAGAAGGGAGAAGATTAGATTTAAAATGAGGAGGACAGGATGAAATCAGGGGAAGGTAATGTGAAGAAGAAGGGAAGAGGATGGGGGGGGGGAGAGAAAAAGGCGAAGAAGAAGGAGGAGGAGGAGAAGAAGAAGAAGAAGAAGAAGAAGAAGAAGAAGAAGAAGAAGAAGAAGAAGAAGAAGAAGAAGAAAGAAGAAGAAGAAGAAGAAGAAAGAAAAAGAAGAAGAAAGAAGAAGAAGAAGAAGAAGAAGAGAAGAAGAAGAAGAAGAAGAAGAAGAAGAAGAAGAAGAAGAAGAAGAAGAAGAAGAAGAAGAAGAAGAAGAAGAAAAGAAGAAGAAGAAGAAGAAGAAGAAGAAGAAGAAGAAGAAGAAGAAGAAGAAGAAGAAGAAGAAGAAGAAGAAGAAGAAGAAGAAGAAGAAGAAGAAGAAGAAGAAGAAGAAGAAGAAGAAGAAGAAGAAGAAGAAGAAGAAGAAGAAGAAAAATTAACTAACAACAACAACAAGTCAACCTGGGGACTTGATTCCAAATGCTAACCAACTAAACGAATTACGTTTCACCACACCACAATAAATTTCCCGACAACAAACACAAAAATTAACAATAGAATACACAATTAAGCTACACTTTATTTCCCAAGCGACGGCACCATTGCCTTCACGGTTGCAGCGTTTTTCAACAATAGCCAGTCACTTTACAATATCAAAACAGGAGGTAGAGTGAGAGAGCAGATAAGCACAAACCGGACAGATTTTTTGCAAACCGGACATATTTTCACTTCCATTTATACTACAGTTGACAGCTGATGATCTCAATTTCCCGTGCTAACCAATTTCCACACAATTTTAGAGAATCGTGTGAGTCATTTTGCGATTTGAGGACAAGCCAAGGTGTTGCAATTTTTGGTGTGATTTAAACAGAAAATTGAAATTCTAAGGCTAACACGAGACATGGGGTTTATATTAGTGTTAGGATTGGGATGTAAAAAGGGGGGGGGGGGAGAGAAAGAGAGAGCGAGAGAGAGAGAGAGAGAGAGAGAGAGAGAGAGAGAGAGAGAGAGAGAGAGAGAGAGAGAGAGAGAGAGAGAGAGAGCGAAAATAATAGAGCGAGAACGATAGAGACAGAAAATTATATATAGAGAGAGAATGGTAGAGAGAGATTGATTGCGAGACAAAGAAGGATAGAGATAGAGAGAATATAAATGTGTGAATGGGCTGTTGGTGGATATTGGAGAGGGAGTGAGAACAATTTAACATGATTAATTACTATTAGGGCTGTACCGAATACTGATTTTCACTATTCGGCCGAATACGAATAGTGGGACCAACTATTCGGCCGAATACGAATACGAATAGTGTATCATCATCATCAGGTGCCTTGGCGACTGGTGTTGGCGATTTTGCCTCGTCTCAATCTGCGATCTCCTGCAGCATGTATCAGTTTCGTGTGCTGACACACCTCCATGCCATGCTACAAGACTGTCAAGCATCTTCTCTCGTTGTCTTTTTCTATCTCTCCCTCCACAAATCTTTCCAGTGGTCACCACATGTTCCATTTTCACTCTTTTTAAAAGATGGCCGAAAAATGATGACTGTCTCCTTCTGATATCTGCGATTAGTTGTCTTCGGGCTCCCGCCTCTTTCAAAACCTAGTGGTTAATACCGAATAGCTATTAGGTCTACTATTCGGCCCCGAAGCGAATACGAAGCGAATATTCGGTACAGCCCTAATTACTATACATTTTTTTAGATCCAGAAACGATGAGAAGTAAATCCTTTGGCTCGGTGCTATGGATATCGCAACCCTCTGGCCCTGATTCCGTGATAGGTACCGAAAGTCTGGGAGAAATGTGGCTTTTCTGCCTACCCCGGGAGTGAACCCGGACCACAAAGAGTTTGTCACTTGGTTGCCACAGAGCCAGTTTAGCAAACTGCGCTATCGAGTCGGGTTAATTATTTGAAAGATAATTGGACATACTTGTGGGTGGGGAGAAAGAGATATAATGGATGGAGGAGGGTGGGAAGGGGAGAAAAAAAAGAGACAGAGAAAGACAGACAGACAGACAGACAGACAGACAGACAGACAGACAGACAGACAGACAGACAGACAGACAGACAGACAGGCAGGCAGACAGACAGACAGACAGACAGACAGACAGACAGACAGACAGACAGACAGACAGACAGACAGACAGACAGACAGACAGACAGACAGACAGACAGACAGACAGACAGACAGACAGACAGACAGACAGACAGACAGACAGACAGACAGACAGACGATATACGGGGTACTTGTCGTGAACAGTTCATCTTGTTCCGTCCAAACGAAGAGGAAATGATTCTGGCTTTGTTCTTTATCTCCAACAGTTGATCAGGAACCAACTGTCAACCCTTTGAAGGGCCTGGTCACGCCCTTTAATCCCTGGCAGTTTGTTTTCCCATTAGTTCAGTAAGTCGACGGTATCCCCAAGTATTGTTCTCCAGCCGACAGGTGTAGAAACGACGGGTTCGAGTTTGGGGTAGGCTAGTTTTTTAACCACCCAAATAATTGATAAAAGGAAAGAAGATAAAACAAGAACGCTACCCGAGTAAAGACATCAAAAATGCGGATAAAAGTAACCGGGTCAGAAGATGTGTATCACTGTCAAAATTGGAAACGTCCGGGAAACAAAATATTCTGAATGTCGCTTGTGTTTTATTTTAGTAGTGGTTTTTTTCTCTCTCCAGTTTTCTTGAAAACAACGAAAATCTCGTATATAATAAATTAAAAAAAAAAAAAAATGAGTTGACGTGTCCAGAATACAACGTATTTGGTGTCAGTTTTTCGTATAATTTATTCTCTCCTCTCGGATAATTATCCCGTGTACTTTCTGAAGCAGGCGGACGTTTTAAATAATTGTCTGCGGCTCTCAGGTTTAGACAGCATCAAATTGGTTCCACATAATAGCTGGAAGTAAAGGCGGCCGGTGTAATCTTGACTATATCCCCATCGCCCCCTCCTCCCTCCTCAAGTGTTAAGTGATGTTTAAAGGTATGAGTCCAGCACCGTGTTTCTGAAAATCAAATCACTGGCGTGAAAGAATGAAATAATGAATAAAGAATTTACATCGCTGCACTTGGGACATCCCCTCACGTGCACAGTCTCCTTCTTTAGTGATAACGCAAAGTCGATATGCTAACAGTACCTAAAGCAACCTGATGTTTTTTTTTTTTTGGTGGGGGCGCAGTGTTGGGGGGGGGGGGGGGGGGGGGGGTGAATTCACCAGAAACCATGAGTTGTAAACACTTTTGCTCGGTACTATGGAATATCGCAACCCATCGGCCTTGATTCCATGATTGATTCCATAAATCTGGGAGATGTGTGGCTTTTTTGCCTACCCGCGGCCACAAGAAGTTTATCACCCAGAGGCCGCATAGCTTGTTTAACCACCTTAGCTAGCGTGCCGGGCCGCAACCTGATTAAAAGTCCGCCCGTTTCCCGCTCAGTTTTGAATTTCTTCCAGACCGCCTGCTCACACCCCTCCCCCAGCGCTGAGTTAGTCAATGTATGGATGCTCGGTCAGTTCTGCTGCACTGTGCTCTAATCCCAGAGAACCTTCACCACGTCCGCTTTATCATACCCAGAGGTGCTGCAGCAGCCAATCTATCAGCCGGCTCATTACCCCGCACACCCGAATCTCCTGGATAGAAAATCCAAGATATGTTTCCTTTCTATGTCCTATCAAGCTGTGCAATCCACTCAACGTGTAGGGCGCTAGTTTCTATTTTACGTAGGAAAAGCCGATCACAAAAGCAGCGACCAAAACCACCATTGGTTGGGAAAGGTGGGGGTTATGGGGAAGGGGGGGGGGGTGTAACTTTGTCCCAAGCAACGCATCTTACGTTCATAGATTCCTACACAGAAGCCCACTGAACGCACGATTTTAGTCTCTCTTTACCACCCCTTGGGCCTCTGATGCTCAATCTCCTCAGACTGTAACAATTAAGGGGCGTAGTCTTGTGTAATTTCTCAATCATAATATTAATAATAAAAAATTATAAATATTATTGCTACCACTGTCCTTATTATTTGCTCAATGGTGATTAAAATTAATAGCGCATTTGAAATACTTTAACTCAAAATGTGGCTCCCGGAGATCCCTTGTTGGGAAAACAAGAATAGACCCACAGCTTGCCCTACAAGCATGTCGTAGGAGTCGACTAACTGGGGACATCCTTCAAAGACGAAGTAAGCGAGGCAAGGAGCCAAGAGTGTGCGCACACATTAGCCAGATCTGTAAAACGAATGTGCACGCAACAAGCGTGTTTTGGAACAAGACTAAGGTCCGGAGGTGGCGAGCAACCACAACTTTCCCCCGGAGTTTACAGATGACGAAGAAGAAGAAGAAGAAGACGACGACGACGAAAAGAAGAAGAAGAAGAAAGAATAAATAATTACAACAATAATAATACTCTAATAACAAATTATGATCAATAGCAAACAAATATAATAATAAATTTCAAACGTGCCATTGTAATATTGATCATAGGAATATCCGAAGTTAGGGCCGTTGTGATATATAAGCAGTTTCTCTGTACCTTCCTAGCGAGGGGTGACGAACTCCTTGTGGTCTGGGTTCACGCCCATGGGTAGGCAGAAAAGCCACATTTCTCCAGATTTACGGTTTTTATCATGGAATCAAGGCAGAAGGGTTGCGATATGCATAGTACAAAGCCAACGGCTTTACAACCCATGGTTTCTGGATACTTAAAAAAAACGACCCCCCCCCCCCCCCCAAAAAAAAAAAAAATACTTACTTAAGTCGGACACCAGGAGGCTTTTGAAAAGTTTTGCGGATCCTCACGCAAAACTCCTGCCACACGTCCACATCGTGCACCGCAGATAAGGGCTGACCATTGTGACCTCAACCGAGCTGGCAGGGCAATTAAGAGTTGGTGGCCTCTAGAGATGCAGTGACGTACAACTAATTGACAACCCTAGGTTCAAAAGTATGTCGAGTTGGAAGAGCTACTGTACTGCTGTATCCAACCCAGGAGCAAAGACCCTCAACCAACCTACAGCAAGCCCTGTAATTATTTAGATTTTTCAGCTCAAGTCATCCACAAGATGAAGTTAAAAGCTGATGCCATCTTACTTTGAATAAACAGATACAACAATGAATCACTGCAAAAACCGGACTATTTCTGTGTTAGCATAATCTCGCTACGGAACAATATTGCAAGTGTTCCCACAATTCATGCGTCAACCTATAATGCAATGATTGATGCCTTTCAGAAAGAATAATAATCATTGCAAGCGCCATTATTGCAAGCTAGAGGTACTTGCATTGGCGTGAATTGCATGTAGAGACTTTGCTTGTCTGCTGGGTCGTAATGGAATGTTATCACAGAGATACTGGACTAATGCAGGTTTTGGGCCAGTATGATACGGTGGTAAGCCGTGGCGATACGTCATTGTGAGTTTGGATAATACGTTTAAACTGCAGGAATAGTGTGGTTACCTGATGGGGTTAGTTGCTGGGTGTGTGTGTGTGTGTGTCTGTGTGTGTGTGTCGGATGTATTGCTTTTGTCTTCGATACATAAGCTCACGAATTTGTGTGTGATAGCGAGTAACAGAGATAGAGAAAATGAGTAAGAGATAAGAGAAACAGATATATATATAGATATATATATAGATATATAGATATATATATATATATATATATATATATATATAGAGAGAGAGAGAGAGAGAGAAAGAGAGAGAGAGAGAGAAAGAGAGGCAGACAGACGGACAGACAGGCAGAAACTGACAATTTTACAGATAGGGTATTAGGGATAGAGACAGTAAGATGTATACAGACAAAGAGTTGGAGACAGAAAACAAAACGGAGATAATGAGAGTTGTAGAAAAAGATAAAAGAAACACAATGAGATAGTTATTCGAAAAGGGAGCACACACACACACACACACACACACACACACACACGAGAGAGAGAGAGAGAGAGAGAGAGAGAGAGAGAGAGAGAGAGAGAGCGAGAGAGAGAGAGAGCGAGAGAGAGAGCGAGAGAGAGAGAGAGAGAGAGAGAGAAGGAGAGTCGAATCCAGTAATATAGAGCTCTCACTTCCCCGTGTGGGTTTCAGGACCATTGTTGTGTGGAAAACAAGAACAGACCCACCGCCTCACCAACAAGCATGTCATAAGAGTCGACTAATTGGGAGGTTTTTCGAAATAGGAGTACATCTAACCGAGGCTAAGAAACAAACAACTGCACACAAATAAACCAGTAAAACGGATGTACACGCAAAACTCTGGCTCTGGTACAAATGCAAATTCCAATTGGACAAACAAACAGGACTTTCCGAAAAGGAGAAGAGCGGTCTCTCACTCTCTCTCTCACTCTCTCTCACTCTCTCTCTCTCTCGGTCTCTCTCTCTCACTCTCTCTCTCACTCTCTCTGTCTCTCTCTCACTCTCTCTGTCTCACTCTCTCTGTCTCTCTCTCTCACTCTCTCTGTCTGTCTCTCTCACTCACTCTCTCTCTGTCTCTCTTTCACTCTCTCTCTCTGTCTCTCTCTCTCATTCTTTCTCTGTCTCTCTCTCACTCTCTCTCTCGCTGTCTCTCTCTCTAAATATATATAAATATATATATATATATGTGTGTGTGTTTGTGTGTGTGTGTGTATGTATATGCATATAAAATCTTATTCGACTTCTTTATCTTCTTTTTAACGTTTAGCGGCTTTAAACTGGGGGATGGGGGTAGGAATGCGGGGGGGGGGGGAAGAGGGAGAGAAGGGGGGGAAGAGGGAGAGAAGGGGGGGGGAAAGAGGAGAGACAGGGGGGAAAGAGGGAGAGAAGGGGGGGGAAAGAGGGAGAGAAGGGGGGGGGGAAGAGGGAGAGAAGGGGGGGGGAAGAGGGAGAGAAGGGGGGGAAAGAGGGAGAGAAGGGGGGGAAGAGGGAGAGAAGTGGGGGGGAAGAGGGAGAGAAGGGGGGGGGGGGAAGAGGGAGAGAAGGGGGGGGGGGGGGGAAAGAGGGAGAGAAGGGGGGGGGGAAGAGAGAAGGGGGGGGGGGAAGAGGGGGAAGGGGAGTAGGTATTTTGTCGGTTTGTCCACTTTGCTCTTGTTCGAGTACTTGGGTGTTGCGAGAACATCCTGTTTTTTTTTAAATATATCTGCATTATTATTGTGTGCAGGCTGTTGGTTCCTCGCCTTCTACTTCACCATAATTAATCACCTTATACGGCATGCTTGTTAAGAAAGTGGTAAAAAGGGTGGGGGGGGGGGGGGGGGTGTGGGTCTATTCTTGTTTTCCTCCCGACCCCACTTCCGACGAGGCCTGGAAACTGCATTGACAGTTATAAAACAAAGCAGAAGGCAGTATTTGAGGCACATCGTAACGAGAAATGGACAGGTAGTCCCCTAAAGAAGCACTGAAATATGAAACAAATGGACTGAGCAAACGGGGACGTCAGAAAGCTGAGATGAATGTTGGGGAGAGAGGCCAAGGACGTTAGGCTGGATTCCGTCCGTCATATCCAAAGGATTGTACAGGATGAGACGTGATGGAGGATTGGTCCGCGAGCCCTAAGTGGCTTTTTTTTTAAACACAACAAAATGATGATGATGATGATGGTGGTTATGACGGTCTCAAGAGTTTTTCACACGTGTATGTCTTCATAGTTTGCAGTCTGAAACAACGGAATCAACATCATGGCACGCGGGTGTAACCCATAAGTGCTCCGTTCTTCTTCTTACTCAAGTCTGAGTCCGAAGAAGCTCAACCCAATGCACAGGCTCTGTAGCACCGGCGAGGATTCTGAAATACTTTGGGAAGATTTTGAACTCTAAATTGTGCGCGGACGGCGCCGTTAGGCTACTCTTTTCGATTTCCAACTGCGATGGGATTTTTTACGTTGCATAAAAAAATGTCATACACGTATACAAGACACCCACATGCAAAAGTGCTGGCTGTAGGGCAAGGGAAACTTAACATTAACTTTCCTACCCGGAAAATTCGATGGAGCGTTGAGACGTGCGGAGAAGTTCGGCAGCTGAAGCGTGTTTAGCATTATCTTTTTAGAAAATCTCCGAGGCACATCGCAGCTCTAACAGTCTGGCCCCTTGTTCAGTCCTGACTCAAGTCAGTATATAAAACGGGCCCATAAAGTGGCTCCATTAAATTTTGTGATAGGACTGGCGTAGATCAAGGACGCTGATGTGTTTCGGCCTTTGACAGGAGAGTATAAGGTGCCTTAGTCCAGGCAACTTCCCAAGTTAGGCATTCTTCGGAGCCGTCATTTCCTGCGGTCTGGCCATTGACATCAACCGACTCGATTTCAGTGTGAAGAGAAGCCGGTCGATGGGAACACAAGATAAGAGGACAAGCCCCGAACATAAGTCACTCACCCATGGCGGGGAAATGATAGGGCTCTGGAAAACTGAAACGGGCCCTAGGAAAACTTAAACCTGGGAATGCCCCGCCAGGTAGGAGGAAATCCAGTCAGGTAGACAGGCCTAAAAAAAAAAAGAAAAAAAAAGTGGCAGGCCGTTTAAAGTTGAATGGGCAGGGGTTGTGGGTAGGTTTCAAATCCATTCGTTAAACAATGGGGAGATGGGATTTGATTACAGGCTGTGATAGGAGGAGCCAGGTCAAATGTCGGAGAGTGGAAGGGGTGGGGGTGTGGGAAATGAGGGGTAGAGTTGTGGGTATGTATACTTTTGGGTCACATGTCTGCCGGCTGGGGTCGGCGAGGATGTGACACTTCAGACAGCTATTATAGGCAGAGAGAGAAAGAGAGAGAGAGAGTGAGAAAGAGAGAGAGAGAGAAAGAGACAGAGATAGAAAGAGAGAGAGAGAGAGAGAGAGAGAGAGAGAGAGAGAAAGAGAGAAGAAAAGAGGGAGAAAACAAGACAGCAGGGAGTGTATAGGAGAGGAGAACGGTGAGATAAAGAAAACAGACCCAGACAGGGATACAAGCAAGATTGACATGCAGCCGGTGACAGACAGTCAAAGAAAGAGGAAGACAAGGATAAACACAGAAAAAGGCAGAGAGACAGACGGTAAAAGTCAACGAACTTGTTCTAGTCATCATCATCATCATCATCATCAAGTACCTTGCCGACATGTATGGGCGTTCATGCACAATCTGCCATCCTCAACTGCGTGTATCATCAGTTCGTGTACTGACACCCTTCCATGCCATGGAGTTGCCAAGAATCTTCTCGCATTGTCTTTCTCTGTCTCTCTTTCCACAAATCTTTCCAGTGGTCACATGTTCCAGTTTTCTTCTTCTCATAACATGACCAGAAGAAAATGACGAGTGTCTCTTTCTGATGTCTGTGATAAGTTGTCCTCCTGCACTCGCCTCTTTCAAAAGATTTGGACTCAAGTGTCACCGGATAACACTAGCCTATAGGAGAAGTCATGGCGTCGTTGTATCGATTAGAACTGGACGGGCCGCAAAGGACGCACACTGGGGGTGGGGTGGGGGGGGGGGGGGAGGGAAATCGCCTTAGTGTATCTGAACAACCCTACCCCGCCCTCTTCCTCAGTATTGGTGCCTAGGAACAGCACTGCAACCTACAAAAAAAAAAAGCCAGAAACAGCACATCCTTCACTTGGATATGAAACAGGCATTTATAATAATAATAATCGTCTCCCAGTGTGGGTTCTGGGGCCCTGTTATAGCAACCACCGACCGAGTGCTGATTAGTCTATAAAATATAGGTCTAGCCCTATATGCCTAATACGCCTGAAGGCGTGGAAAAGAGTCACGTTACTTATGTCTTTTTGATGACATTGTAGTGTCTTCTTCATACCCAGAGAGTGAGGCTTGGCGAACCAAGTCTGTTCTGTCGTTGAGGTCAAAAATGAGACAATATAACTAATCTCAGATGGAAACAGTCAGTACAGGTACCTGGGAGTGGCTGCTGCATGGGAGGACTGAGCAGGCATAGGATGCCCAGTGTGTAGTGAAGTTGATTGTCATAACATAATATAATCCATTTTGAGGACATTTGTATATCTTATTCATATTCATCTGAAACACATATTAGTGTCTCGTTGATATTCATTTAAAGGGTATTCGAAGGAATCACCGTAATTAGTAACATTTTTTTACAGACCTGGGTTCGACTCCCGTTTTTTTTTTTCTATTCTGTCGGGTGCAAAAAAACAACAACATCCTAACCGGCACAGTCCGTGGCGACAGCACTAGCCATTAGGCCCTAAACATCAGAATCACAACCCCTTGTCTACACCGCTATGAAAAGATGGAAAAACAAACAGTAGCAACAGTTTTTTATTTTATTATTATCTTCTTCTTTGCGTTCACCAACTGTAAACTTTAGCGGTCAGTTCTGGTTGTTCATTGACTTCTGGACTGCAGTCCTGTTCCAGAACCTGAGTATTGCGTGTGCATCCGTTCTACAGATCTGACTCATTTGTATGCAGACTGCTGGTTCCTGGCCTCTCAGGCACACTCCGACTTTGGAGGAAGCTCACAATTAGTAGACTCTCACGACATGCTTTTGGGTAGCCAGTGGGTCTATTCTTGTTTTCCCTAAATCCTAACCCACACCTAAAGCTAACTAGTTACCTGGGAGTAAAGATCGACAGAGGAACGATGATATCAGGAGAAAATCGCCACAGAACCAATACTGAACTTTATAGGTAGACATTAAATCAAATGGTTTGGCCATGTAACAAGACTCGCACCAGACAAGGTACCACAGAGAGCAATGTTATACAGATACAGTGGTAACAGACCCAGAGATCGACCACGCAGAATATGGACCGCAGAAATACAAAAGACACTAAAAAGTACTATATAAGAAGCGAAATGAAGGTCCCGTTTAAGAGATCTCTCCCTCCCCTGACGCCTCAAGGCATTCTAAGAGTATAGAAAAACAGAAGACCTGGGAGTCAATGTCATTTCTGAAAAAAGTCCGCCTTTGTCAGGATCTGAACCCACGACCCGTGAATCCGCTAGCCAGCGTCTAGCCGCTACACCACGGCGGCTCAAAAAATGTAATAATGTGTCCGAAATAATGCTAAATGTGTTTCGATCGAGGTACTTTGGAATTACGAGTCGGACTCACAACGCCTAAGCCATGGACGCTGCTAAAAGTTACCAGTGCTTGCATGTTAATGTGACAAGATCAAGTACCCGTACTGCCACGCCCTATTTCCCTGCGCCAGTTAGTAGTAAAATCAATTACACTGATACGCAGTTAGAGCGACCAGACTCAAAGACAGGGTGCGGTGTTCGCACCCCTGGGAATATGCGGAAATATGAATCCAACTGCCTGGAGATTACCAGATGAACAGGACGATGCTGTGTCTCATCTCACTTTGTCAGACATTCAATCAAAGCCTATTATAACCAATCACATTTCTTTCTTTATGTTACTGGGCAATTCTTCTTCTTTTTCGTCTTGGCGTTCACATACTATGTTCTATTTGCCGTCTTTTTTAGGATGACATTTTTTGTTATTTGAAGCTCCATCCTGGCTCTTGCCAGGGGCCGCAATATAGGCAGGCCATAAATATGGCCAACTGGCTGAACGTGGTTTCTGGGACCTCTCCATGGTAATACACATCCACATTGTTTCATCGGGTGTTTATCGCTTGTGTGATGTCCTAGTGGGGTAGAAAGTCAGTCAGTCAGTCAGTCACATACTGTCAACTCCGGTGGACAATTCTGGTTGTTCATCCACCTATGGGTTTTAGTCTTGTACAAGTACTTAATTTGTGCCTGCACAGCCGTTTTATTTACATACAGACTGTTTGTTTCTCTCTTCTCATGCCGATGTACTCCCACTTGAATCACCCCTAACTAGTCGACTTTTACGGCATGCTTGTTACTGTGGTAGTGAGACTATTCTTTTTCCCAGGACACCCACACGATAATACAGGCAACTGAAATCTAGAGAAAACGATAATGATATTATACAGTGAAAGTATTGGTGAAAGTGTCATGGCTAGCGCAGTTGCTTACCTGTTCGGCTGTTCTAAGTTCAAATCCCATTAAGATGAATTTTAAAACTGGCTTAGGCTCATATATCAAGCTAGCTCAAAATGAGTGGGATGACATTTTATGGGAAGTAAACGCGTTGTGTCTAATGTTTAGCATTTTTTTCACACATTCATCATCATCATCATCATCATCTTGCTTTCTTGCCGCTTCCATTGCCTTCTATCATGTACATGTATTTCAGTATCATAGGTGGAGTCTGGTCCTGTATCTTAGGCCTCCCCTGACACCTTTCGTCTCATGACTTATGACATGTGAAAGATGCCAACAGAGGTAGGGAACGAATGGAGGGACGGAAGAGAAAAAGGAAAGGAGGGAGGGAGGTACATACGGATAGACAGACAGCGATGCAGACAGTAGACAGAGAGACAGGCTGGGAGACTAACATACACAGAGGCAGACAAACAGATAAAGAGTGACTGATATAGAGATAGGCAGACAAACAGACGACAGAGAAAGACAGGACGGACAGAATGATAGAAACAGAGATTGAGATATAGATATGAATAGGGTATTAAAATGTCCTTAAAATATATTATGTTACGTTATCACAATCGACACAACTGAACAGTGGCCATCCCCATGTTTGCTCAGTCCTCCCATGCAGCAGCCACTCCTATCTCGGCGACAAACATATAGACAGGTAAGGGGAAAAAAGACCAAGGAGAATTCAGACACACAGATTGACAGACTAGATTCAAAATAGAGATGCAGTCAGAGATAGAGTTGCAGTGAGAATGACAGAAGTAAAAAAAAGTAAAGATTCCCTTTCATGCCTTTAGGCGCAACGGGTTTATGGGAAAAGCGCCCACATTTTTTCAGACCATCGGCACTAGGCGGGTAATGTGGTCAGCCTTACGCCGGCCGTCTCTACTTCCCCAGGACAGCCATCCTGGTACCCATTTTAGGCTGGGTCTACCTAGGCAGCCAGCAGTGGGTTTCGATCGCGGTGAGAATGAGAGAGAAACAGCAAAATAAACAGACAAACACACATACAAAGAGTGAGACAGCAGATACATACAGACAGAGATATACTGTTTAAACAGCTACTCATATCTCAACCACTATACGAGCGGTTCTCAACCTGTGGGTTGCAATCCCTTTGGGAGTCGAACGACCCTTTCACAAGAGCCACCTAAGACCATCGGAAAACGCCTATACACTGAAGTTATAAAGAAGCAACCAAAATAATTGTATGGTGGGGGGGGGGGGGGGGTCACCACAACATGGGGAACTGTTTTAAAGGGTCGTGGCATTATTAAAGAGGAGAACTACTGCTCAATACCAACGCATTGCTGTCTGCTGTCAAATCATCTACAGGTGGAATCAAAGGTAAAACTCACGTTTGTCACGCCATCAAATTCGGCTGCGCGATTTTCGGGTCGGTTCTCACGGGCTATTCTATTCTATGTTTTAAGGATATCACGTGCTGCTTATTTTGAACGGTTTAAACACATCAGCCACTGACGACAGCCATCGCCAACGAACGGAAAAATACAAACATCAGTGATTCGATACTCGTGAATCGTCGCGCCTTCGGCGCTTCCCTCATCAGTACTTTTTCCTTGCACATAGATGCCTGCGGCGCCTGAGACCTTATCACTACAAAACATGCCAGAAACAGCACTCGTTCGCAATAAAGAGAGCTGCGTAGTTCAGTCTGGGGAAAAGTGTGCCGTCCTCGTCGAACGAACCCAAGTCACTTCTCGGCACGCTTTTTAAAGAATAACACCCCATCAACATAAGACAGCCCGCTGGAACCTCTACGAAATCACGCAGCCTAACAAGAGGTTGTGACAATGGTGAATTGTTCTGAATCGAACCCGGCACCTTGGAATAACAAAGCGCATTTGCAATGCCTAAACCAGAGACGCCGACTCAAAAGTAATAGAGTAATTATATAGAGTATAGAGTAATTATATAGAGTATAGAGTAACTAAAAATGAGTCGGATACGGTTTTTTGTTTCAACATTACGTAAACACATGAACTAATACAAGCAGATGCTGATCGCAGATTATGGAGAGGCATGATCGTCCACGCCAGACGGCAAGGAACTTGATGATAAATACTGAACTCTTTCAGTCCTAAGGAACGCCTCATACGTTCATAGGTTCCAGCTGCCAAGAAGCCTAGTAAGCGCAAGATGAACCGATTACACATTTCTCCTTACAACCCATTGAGCATCAGAGCAAATAGCCACATATGCAAAGGGAGGGGGGCGTGGTCTCGAGGCATGGCGTCCCCCTCAAATGCTTGAGGTCGCGGGTTCAAACCCTTGTAAAGGCTGGGATTTTTTCACGTGGACTTATGGTAATTTCCCCTGGTCGCTGGGTAGTAAGAGCGGATGCCAGTGTGTATTGTTGCGCACGTAAAAAATCCCTTGGCAGTTGGAAATCGAAAATTTTGCCCGGGAAAAGTGTGGAGTTACAAATCTACCCAAAGTATTTCAGGAACCTCGCCGGTGCATTGGAGTTCGTGCACTGCGCCGAGAAATTTCTAATTCAGGTTTGAGTTAGGAGTATAACGTAACACTTATGGGTTACACCAGTGTGCTATAAAGTTGATCCATCGACTGAAAACTATATATATATAGGCAGTCATTGTATCAGACTACATGAACATGCTCCAGAAGATAGCATGTGAAGCATTCAACAATCGCACTTAACCTCCCTCACCTGGATCTACACATCTGGTCATGCGGGCGTAAAGAGTAATGAGAGAACGGACCAAGTGGAAAGCAATAAACCAACACATGTGGGAAGAAGCATGGACAGAGCAGATATCGTCAACTCTGTACAGACTGGGCTAGTGGATAATAAGGAATCTCTGACACTGACGCGATTGCGTGACATGGAAGTAAAGCACGGTGAGGCACATCAAACCGCCTTCGAAGCCGAGATATGAGACATTATAACCAACTTCTCATAGAACAATTAGTAGAAATACCTTGGAATGGCTGCTGCATCGGAGGACTGAGCACGCATGTGAATACCCAATGTGTAGTGACGTCGATTGTGATAACATAGGCCAGCCCTTGGGCCTCTGATACCAAACCTGCTAGGACAGAAAGAGTTAACGTCCGGAGCTTCCCGTCTCTTACAACCTGTTGGGAAGTCAAACCTAAGAAAGTCACAAACTCAACCATTCTGGCACATAATCCTACTTTCCCAGCGTCACCTTCAGATCTCAACAACCTAGGGACATTTAGAACTGGCCCCTTCAGAAATGTCCACAACCTGACACTGACCTAGACAAATGAACTGGTCTGGACGCACGGCCATTAGTTGTCTCTGTTCCAGCAGATGACACCGACGGTTAATCGGGGGTGACAGATGTCAAGAAGAAGTATGCCGTATACAACTTATCTGTCGTCCTGGTTAACGGTCAAGCTACTTCTAGAGAAGGGCTCTTATGTCGTCTGTGGTTGATCTATAGTTGCTGATTCTGAAATTTTTAGCGGGCTGGCTGATCAAGGCAGGTCAGTGTTGTGAGGTTCTTTATCTTGCAGTAAATTTACAGCACATATCAGGAGGACGAATATGGCAAAGGGAATGATTCCGTATCAGTCTATGGAGTTTTTAAAGGGACAGGAAATTATAGGGAAGAGAAAAAGGTGGTAAGAAAAAACAAACAGTTTATGTTAGCTTTACAAAATCGATCACATTAAACAAACGACGTTACAGCGATTAGCCTTCATCAGCACATAAAGGACAACACAGTACACACACACAAATATGCTCTAACTATGAAGTGACTACATAGGACTCCAATGTACAAAATAAATGATACTCATCTGTGTCCCTGGCTGATGGCCATGGGGCTGCAAACTTGAGCTGTAAGGCATTTTGCCAAGGAGAGGGATATTTTATCAATCAATACAGAACAGGCGTCATCGTTAGTCTGATGCTTGTAGTGCTTTTGAAGAGGGGATCGGAGCACCTATGGATCTCTCCGGAGTGTACTGATGATAGTCCTCAGTTATCGGTATCTTGATGTGTTTTGTTTGCATGATAGATTAATGGATAGATGACTGATGAATGAATGGATGGGTGGATGTTTTGGCGAATATATGCGTGGATGGATGTGAGT
>CAJHNH020005274.1:0-23575 GCA_905116865.2 Candidula unifasciata
AAGAAACTAGATTACGATACTCCGTCCCAATACAGGAAGCAATTTTTCGCTGTTTTAAAACCCTACTTCGGCTGAGTGAGTAAGTGAGATTCAACCCCAGCAGGACATCCACCAAGCGATAAACACCTGATGACACAAAGTGCCACCATTTGAATGAGGATCACCCAGGGTGAGGTACTAGAAACCCCGTTCAACTCTAATAGGTTGAGTTATATTAGGGCCTCCGGCAACAGCCAGTGAGGGGCCTAAAACAACAACAAAAATTGCATCGGACATTGGAACGCACTTTGGTTTCAAGGGTACTGCGGCTATTGTCGGAGACGCTAATATAACCTAACGATGTAACTGGGTTTCTGAGAATTTTTACCCGAATTATCCTTATCCTAGGTGTTGGTCGCTCGTTGTACGAACTTGTTGGGTTGAACGACACACAGAAACTCGACTGCAACCGTGTTAACAGGAGACGAAATTTTTTGTCCTTTTAAAGCCTTATGCCGGCTGTCGTCAATGACGCTGATATAACCAAACGGTGAAGCGGGGTTCTGGGACATGTGCACCGGGGATTCTCAATTGAATGGTGGCACTTTATGTCTTGGAAACTCGATCCCCCGCCAGCTCGCCCACTTCCTGCACTTTCCTATCGAAAATGTCTTTTATGTCAAGTGCTCATAATCCTGTCTGTGGGACCCCATCCATTTTATCTGATACCAAGCCCTCCGCTAGTGTCCTCTCCATCCACAGTGACGTATGAAATGATTCAAGTATTTCAGTTTCCGAGACTAGATGCTGTTTATAGGGCAGTTATCTTTGGTTTTGGTGCAATTTGCATTTCTTAGCCAATATAATTGGCACAAAGAAACTTTACCACAATTAAAACCGATACTGCTCGCAGTAGGTTGAAGGTGGTCAAGTTTTTTGTTTTGATTTACATAAATGGGAAGTAGCCCCTCCCCCATGCATTTGTCCTTGGTATTGTAAGAATATTTCAATACAATTTAAGCTACAAGCCCACATTGTCTTCCTAAATGATTGTGAAAGTTCAAGAATCACACCCGTATGTTGCTAAAGGAAAGATGCATGCTCTCAAAATGTGAACTCAGATTTGCATGGTCGTGCGTAGCCATAACCTTGTAATGCTTGGTGCGACACCGTTCGATGCTATTCCGGAAAGTGCAGATCCCAACGATCATGTAGTTATAATAGGATCGCCTGATGTTGCTAAGTGACAAGGTGACCTGCTGTCCTGTTTGGGTTTAATCATCATCAGTTCTTTTTATGCCTAGTGATACATGAGGCTACGGTGAGGACTTCCCGTGCTTTCCTATTCTGTGGAATCTTCAGTGCAGTTTTCCATGTTAGAGATGCAGCACTCAGTTCACTTTCCATCGTTCGTCTCCACTTTTTTGGGGTTTTTTTTTTTTTTTTTTTTGGGCACTAACCGTGATCTCCAGAAATAATTTTATAAATCTTTCCTACCTCATGACACTGGGTCTTCAAGGAACCAAACTCACCCGCCTGCCACTGCAGATGGCTTCATTAACTAATATATACTGCGTATACTTTATAGGACGTTGCCAGCATTTTTTGTCTGTTGTGATTTTTCCAGGAAAATTTTACGTTCAGTAGTTTGCCTTTGCTCCCTGCAGGGTCAGCTCTCGGTACCACTGTCAAAACTAACGCACGACAAACCGCCCGCAGCTGGGATTAAACACAGCCCCCCGGCATTACGAAGCGAGTTCGCAACGCCCGCCTAAGCCACATATGCTGAAATAACAAGAGTATACTCTCTCTCTCTCTCTCTCTCTCTCTCTATATATATATATATATATATATATATATATATATATATATATATATATATATATATATATATATATATATATATATATATATTTCACATGTCACACACACACAGACTGTTTAAGTGTATATTTGCAGCCCTATCAGCAGGGCTTATTAGTTTCTTAAAAAAAAAAAAAAAACAGGCACCAGGGTTCATGACAGTGTTTCTAGATATATACTGGTATCTATAACAATGTGTCTAGATATGTGCTAGTATCTATCACAGTCTGTCTAGAAATGTACCGGTATCTATCACAGTGTGTCTAAAAATGTACCGGTATCTATCACATTGTGTCTAGAAATGTACCAGTATCTATCACAATGTGTCTCGAAATGTGCTGGTATCTATCACAGTGTTTCTAGAAATGTACCGGTATCTATCACACTGTGTCTAGAAATCTACTGGTATCTATCACAGTGTGTCTAGAAATGTACCGGTATCTATCAGAGTGTGTCTAGAAATGTACCGGTATCTATCACAGTGTGTTTAAAAATGTACCAGTATCTATCACATTGTGTCTAGAAATATACTGGTATCTATCACATTGTGTCTAGAAATCTACTGGTATCTATCACAGTGTGTCTAGAAATGTACTGGTATCTATCACAGGGTGTCTAGAAATGTACCGGTATCTATCACAGTGTGTGAAGAAATGTATTGGTATCTATCACAGTGTGTCTAGAAATGTACCGGTATCTATCACAGTGTGTGTAGAAATGTATTGGTATCTATCATAGTGTGTCTAGAAATGTACCGGTATCTATCACAGTGTGTCTAGAAATGTACTGGTATCTATCACAGTGTGTCTAGAAATGTACTGGTATCTATCACAGTGTCTAATAATGTACTGGTAGCCAATACAGTGTGTTTAGAAATGTTCTGGTATCTATCACAGTGTCTAGAAATGTTCTGGTATCTATCACAGTGTCTAGAAATGTTCTGGTATCTATCACAGTGTCTAGAAATGTTCTGGTATCTATCACAGTGTCTAGAAATGTACTGGTAGCCACCCCAGTGTGTCTAGAAATATTCTGGTATCTATCACAGTGTCTAGAAATGTACTGGTAGCCACCCCAGTTTGTCTAGAAATGTTCTGGTATCTATCACAGTGTGTGTAGAAATGTACTGGTAGCCACCCCAGTTTGTCTAGAAATGTTCTGGAATCTATCACAGTGTCTAGAAATGTACTGGTATCTATCACAGTGTCTAGAAATGTTCTGGTATCTATCACAATGTCTAGAAATGTACTGGTATCTATCACAGTGTCTAGAAATGTACTGGTATCTATCACAGTGTCTAGAAATGTTCTGGTATCTATCACAGTGTCTAGAAATGTTCTGGTATCTATCACAGTGTCTAGAAATGTACTGGTATCTATCACAGTGTCTAGAAATGTACTGGTATCTATCACAGTGTCTAGAAATGTACTGGTATCTATCACAGTGTCTAGAAATGTACTAGTAGCCATCACAGTAGGTCTAGCCGCTGATGACGGTCGTAATATGTGGACATAGGAAGACAGTTATTTTTATCATCATAGTCACCATCATCCCCATCATCGTCGTCGTGAGCAACTTCATAACCACCACCATCATCATCACCACCATCACCATTATCCTTGTTATCTCCACTTCCATCATCGTCATCGCCATTATCATCGTCATAACCATCACTACCATTATCATCGCCACCATCATCACAACCACCACCACCACCATCATCATCACCACTCCACTATCATCATCATTACCTCTACCATCATCATCACAACCCCCACAATCAGCATCATTATCATCACCACCCCCACCATTATCATCACCACCCCCACCATCATCATCACCACCCCACCATCATCACCATTACCCCTACCATCATCATCACCTCCCCCACCACCATCATCCACACCATGACCATTATCCTCATCATCGCCACCCCCACCATCATCATCATCACCATCGCTATTATTCTCGTCATTACCACCATCATCCTCACCCCCATGATCATTATCCTCATCATCGCCACCCCCACCATCATCATCAACGCCACCATCGCCATTATCCACGTCACTCGCTGTAGTGACAAGAGTAAGCTGTCATCTTTCGGACCCTCAAAAGATAATCACAATCACGGATCAGGTCTGTTTTTTCTTTCATGTCATCCCATAAATGTGGCCAGGTCCTACCCCTCCTTTACTCGTTTTGCATCAGTCTTGCCATTGTTACCAAGCTCTCGAGTAGGCTGCCGAACTAGGTTTTTTGTTGTTGGTGGGGGGTGGGGAGGGGGAGGGGCAGTATCAACATTTTGTTGGAAAAGGTATCGAAACACACCTAAAGTTACCCTTTTTTAGTTTTTAATTTAAAAATGAGTTAAATGTCTTTATACACGCAAACGCACACACACATAGATACACAAAGAATTGGATTATCTTTTATTTTATTAACAATTTTGAAACTGTTCGCGTCTTGGTAGACTTAGTTTCAGCTTCATAGCAAAAGAGTCACCTCATAGTTGCTCTGCTTCTGTGCTAACGAAAAACACACACGATTTTCTTCGCAGTCCCTTGTGGAAAGATTAACAGACTACTGTCTCAGCATATGCACTAGCATACATACGCATTAAAAGCATACGGTAGCCATCAGAAGTGCTAGCACAAACAGTTTGACATTGGAAATGCAGTTCAACATTGACGGTAGCAGATGTCACCAACAGATCAGCAGTTGCGCACACGATCAATATTAATAACATAAGGGCACCACCAATACTGCGGCAACAGGACACGTGCCATTTTCTGAATCTACAGTTCACAACACCACGTCGGTCACAGTCGAAAAACATTCCAAATGAAATCCGCAGCTCGCAGAGTCGCGCCATGCACTCAGCTAAGTAGCTGGTGCGACGAAACTGTATTCTGTCAGTCTACAAATGGATCAAAAATGCAACGGCCACCGTCTGGCAGAAGCAAAAAACCGAAACAGTAACCGCGCCTGGCATCCATTTTGACCGGAAGTCCATGTGTCTTTTCGCGTCTATACAGGACGTATACTAGAAGTTGCTCGCATTTTGAAAATGCTTCCTGTTCTATGCTTGTGGTGGCTATTTATTCTCAACGATCACAGGACAAAAGTTTTGAGAGTGGACCAGTTTCAACTCCCAGTAAACTAACCGAGCTACAATTGTGTCCCAAGTGGTCAGTTTGGCTGACAACGTCCAGGAACAATAAATCATACAGCAAAAGTTGGCCAAAACTGGAGGATTGTAGGAGGGCTTTATCGATGAGAGTTTGGGAGTTCAGCAACAACGACACCCGTGAGTCATAGAGCACTCAATTATTATGGTAGCTAGAATTCTAGTTAGACGGCAAACTGCCAGAAACTGGTTTCTACGGGTAGAGTGGCTTGCATCGCTTGATAAGGCTAAAACCAAGAGCGTATCATGAGATTTCTCTCCAACATATTCAGGTGAGTAAAGAAATAAGCAAGCTAACATACTAGCTGCTGCAGCTCCCTTTGGTGGTGGCCTACTTCACGATAAAGCGATTGCCTCTCTGGTATCAAACGGACAGTGCAACAGAATAGAGTATCCTTACCTTGAAGGATTCATTCAGAAAAGGTGGGGGTGGGGGGGGGGGGGGGGTTAATGAGAATTTCTGGGACGTATTAAATTCTGGGGCGGAAACGTGACCTTTAAATCAAACTCGTAGGCATCTTGACTTTTCGTTGGCTCTTGATGAAGGAGACAGAGCGCTTACTGGAATGTCCCGAGTTCAGGGATAATAGTTCTTTATTCATTCATCTATTAGGCTGGTAAGTGACATAGGTCCCTTTCCACGCAATTGACGCATCGAGCATGTGGTAAAGGACTCAGTATTCTAGAGACTAATGGGCACTTGATGAGTGATATGGTCAACATAACACTGATTGCCTTTACTTAATGGAATATTTTCTAGTTTCCATTACGTATTGATCAGCACTCATAGAACGAAGTATAACAATAAAAAGACCTATGAGGCAACTTTAAAATGGAACGCTATAGTTCACCATGCCCGGAATTGAACCCATTATTGCCAAATGAAGACAGTGCGTTGCTGCTAAACAAGTGTACTATGACGCATGACCAGCTAGCGCCCAGACCCTTTTCCACACAAATATTTGTGTCTTCGTGAGCCGTGTCTATCACTTGGATAATTTAAATGTCTGTAAACTATATGGTTGTTGCGTATCCTTTATAGGACGTTTTGCAGAACCAACCCTAACAGCCCCTGGCTGTTGTGTGGTTTCTCTAGGCAAATTACGTCCAGTAGTTTGCCATTGCCCTCTGGACGGTCGGCTTTCTTGATACCACTGTCGAAACCAACGCAAGGCGCATTGCCCGCAGCTGGGATCGAACCCGGCATCCCGGCATTACGAAGCGAAGTGTTCGCATCGACTTAGCCACAGAGCCGACTCTGTAAACTATAGCGCCATTTAATTGGTTTGAGATGGATTCTGCACGTGTTATATAGTTGTTGTTCAAGTTTTATGAAACTTGTTTGTTTCTTTACAGTATTTCTTTGGTCTAAATGGTTCCTCGTCTGTTTATTCTGTGTATCTATTTCGCACAGTAAGTCTTATGAGTCACATGACTAAGATTTTGCTGAGAATAATTATGAGAAGAATACAAAACAAAATTAAACCAGAAATCAGCGATGAACAATTCGGATTTGTAGAAGGAAAAGGTACAAACAATGCCATATACATCCTAAAGACATTGTCAGAACTAGCTATAGAAGTAAAGACTGATTTGTACATATGCTTCATAGACTATACAAAAGCATTTGACTGTGTGAAGCATTAAGAAGTAATCAAACTGTTAGAAAAATTAAACATTGATGGGAAAGATCTACGAATAATAAAGAACATGTATTGGCTGCAAACAGCAGCTATAAGAATTAACAACTGTTTAGGTACATTTCAAAGCATAAAGAGGGGCGTACGACAAGGATGTGTACTGTCACCTGATTTGTTTTCAATATACAGTGAATATATAATGAGAGCTTTAATTGGTATGCCCAGAAATGTGGTTGGTGGGCACAATATAAACAATTTATGTTATGCTGATGACACAGTCTTGATAGCAACAAGTCGAAAAGAACTACAGGAAATGATAGACGTTGTGGTGTTGGAAAGTGGAAGAATGGGCCTCAGTTTGAATAATGGGAAGACAGAAAGAATGGTAGTAACAAAGAAACGAATTATTCCTAAGTGTGTAATAAAAGTTGATGGTGTTATTTTAGGACAAGTACAGAAATTTAAGTATCTGGTCATATGGATAACATCAGATGGAAGATGCATAACTGAGATAATAAATAGAATAGGACAGACAAAAACTGCATTTTATAAAATGAAAAACATCTTGTGCAAAATATCTTTGTCATTGAGAGTTAGAAAAAGAATTCTTGCTTGCTACATACATCCAGTTTTAACGAATGGCTGTGAATTCTGGACAATCGGTGGGCAGGCCAAATAATTTCTGGAGGCCGCGGAGATGTGGTTTTACAGAAGAATGCTTAGAATACCTTGGACAGTCAAAAAGAGCAACCAAGAGGTTTTGAAAGAGGCGGGAGCCCGAAGACAACTTATCACAGACATCAGAAGGAGACAGCCATCATTTTTCGGCCATGTTATCAGAAGAGGGAAAATAGAACATGTTGTGACCACTGGAAAGATCTGTGGAAGGAGAGATAGAGGAAGACAACGAGAAAAGATGCTTGACAGTCTTGTTGCATGGCATGGAGGTGTGTCGGCACACGAACTAATACATGCTGCAAGATTTCGCAGATTATGGAGAGGCATGATCGCCCACGCCAGACGGCAATGCACCTGATGATGATGATGATATTTCAGGTTGAGTCGACGTGGGTACCTTGGGTTAATTATAAAAATCCTTTATATGTGCTTTTAAACAGAACATTCTCCGGTTGACAGGTAAACGACTAGCCATTGAAGGCGACCAAGGGTATTGTTAGGATTGGGGTTTGCTACCTCATCCTGTAAAAATAATAGCTCCTAAAACCAACTAGCCCATGAAAGGTTTAAAAAAAAAAAAAAGAAAAGGTATGCGACACGGATGTCTACTGTCACGTCTTTCTATTTATGCCGACAATAAACTACAGTTTCATTCATTTTCGACATATTTTATAGAACTATACGTCATTTTTAAGGTAAATAAGTGTGCCAATTAAAAATAACAATAAAGGCTCTTACAGACAAACAAAAATGCTTTTGCTACAGTCAACATGAACATAAACATCAGTAACGTTTAGATATAAACTAAAAGTTGTTCCAGCAAAAGTAAAGAAATATCAGTGCTAACTCTTTGATTTCTGAGAGGGTATTGTTGCATCAGAAAGGGGGGGGGGGGTGAGGGTGGAGGGGGAGGGGGAGGGGTGACATTTGTACTTTATCAAATTTAGCGCATAAAAATAATGCTATGAAACGTACACATGTCATACATAACATAAATATAAATGATTGTTGGTTATTATTATTAGTAGACTACTACAACATATAATTATACTGTTATTTAATAATTAGTAAACAAGCACAATCAGTATGAAATTGATATGTGCAATACTTTTTTCACCCAGAGTAGTTTTCTTAACAGTACTTATTGCACTACTAAATATGTATCCTCAAGGTACAAACAGCACAAACAACTTTGTCCAGTTTCATCTCGTTGGATGAAATCAATTCCTTATCCTTGCGAATTTTTTGGTAACTGTTTAAAAATACATCAAAAGCAAAAGCCAATTTACAAAAATTAACACAGACCGTCCAACTGCAAATATGCATAACAAGGGGATGAACAACCAGAAGTTTATGCCAGAGTTTACAGCCAGTGTTCGCGAAGCAAAGCAAAAGCCAGTTCACAAAAATTAACAGACCGTACAACTGCAAATGTGCATAAGAAGTGGATGTACAACCATAAGTTTCTGCAAGAATTTACAGCCAGTGTTCGTGAAGCAAAGCAAAAGCCAGTTTACAAAAATTAACACAGACCGTATAACTGCAAATATGCATAAGAAGTGGATGAACAACCAGAAGTTCCCGCAAGAGTTTACAACCAGTGTTCGTGAAGCATAAGTAAAATGGTTAAGGATTAATATTATTAGTGTACTGCTACAACATATAATTATACTGTTAGTTAACAATTAGTAAAGAGGCAAAGAGTGACTTGCTGTGAGAGGTTAGTTAGTAAATTAAATATTATTTTCATCCACTTACCTAGAGCTCTGAAATATCTTGACACAATTTATCCACAGTGTGGTTGCACCATTTATGCACAGTCAATATGAAAGCAATAGTTTTCTTCCAACACAAGATAGTTTCCACCTGACAACTGTCGATATTCTCCAGATATGGCTTCTAAATTACCTGTTTGTATTTTCCCTAAAAGTAAGATTTCTACATTTAAAGTAGAAAAGTAATAAACAGCCAGTTCCCCAAAATCCGAACGATTGACTAGAAACAGTGACACACACAACTGTCTCCCGTTAATTAAAATTAAAATTGCTGTAATCAAACAACAAAGTATGAAAATCTTGTATATTCACTTTACAATATCCGCTGTTCGATTTGTAATACTAATACAATCAGAACACAGAAGTTTGTAAGCATATTATGTTGTCACACAATGCAACATGGAAACGCATCAAGTAACCTATTTTCGAGACGACTCAGTCAAAATGTGTCGTGATTCAGTTGTTAGGCATATTAGAGAATGCAGTGTTCAAAACCTGGCTGTTCCCGGGGTTCATCCAGCCTCTAGGTAATGGGTACTCTGTCGTAAATGGTGGAACGTCGCTGTAACTACGGAGTTGCGTGCGCACGGCGACACAGGCGAACAGTTTCTTATCAGATGTCCGTACTGGTGGCAGAGCACTTATGACGCTGATTCACATCTCCCAAATTTCCTGTCACCTTCACAAATCACCATCATCAATCAACAAGTAATTTACAAAACGTCGCTCTTTTCAAGGCACGCCTGAAAGAACTTAAATATTATTAGGGCTGTCTTTCCTGAGTGGATCCAATATTTCTTAATTGTTCCAGCGCAGGCTGACTCAACCCATCGTCTGACATTCTGAGAAATTATGGCAGTCACGATCATTTCATCGGATAGTCGGTGTTCTTTCTTGCCGTTCTGTTTGATGTCATCTAGCATGCCTGAGGTACGGTTGGTTCTACTGAGTATCACGCCCCCTCGAGTTCTCCTGACTTTCGCGACTGCACTTTTGCCCAGCAGGATCTCCAGCATGTTGATCAAAGTCAATTTTGCAAGTGCGGTAACTGCTGCTCGGCCAACTCCGGTCTGTCGGAGAAATATTGTGGCAGGATATTCGTGGTTGCCGGTCTCCTGCCTCACTGGCGAAGTTTCTCGTGTCGGCCGTGCTGGTTCGGGAGACGCTGGAACGTCACTCAGGGCTTCACTAATGGCCGGGGCGGCATGCTTCCTTGATTTTGCGGTAGCTACTTCCGTCTGTTTGGAGGCTGAGGCACATCGGGTGGATCGGCTTGTGGGTTGCCTTTTCTGGTTGGCACGCTTTCCGCTAGGTCTGCTTCCTAGAGACATGGTGATTTGTTTTCGGCGAAGAATGAAACTGCTTCTGCTATTAGGTCTCTCGCCTGGCTGTATGCTGCAGGTGACTATGTGGTAACTCGCTGTGAGCGCTGAATGAGCTTTAATTGGCGGCAAGCTGTTGGCGATGGTGGCGACGATTGTGATTGTCTGTCTGGATGCGTATTGGCAGCTTTTAATCCCCTTTCCAAAGGGTCTGACTTGGAATAGCATTTAAGGGCTATCAGTTGCATGCAGATCATTGGTTTGCCTGCAGAGTCGTATGGCCTGGTGGATGAAACTGCTTCTTTTAAGTCGCCCCATTGCTAGATTTCTAGAATCTTTCTTTCATAAGGTATTCGTGCATACCAAGAAACTTTTCGGCTTGTATTAGTATCTTAGTGTCTCTTCGTTCTGTCAGTGTTTTAGTCATCGCTATCTTCTCCATCACAGCTGTAGGCGTTAATCTCATCCTGCCTGTTATGAGCGCTTGACTTTTCACCTTGTCTAACTTTTGTAGTGTGGTTTTTTATGCTGAACGCCATCCAGTAGACCTGTGTTTAAGTTGTGGTCGTACACTTTGTTGATAAACTTTCCTAAGTATTTTCCAATTGCGCCCCATGCTGTTCCACTTAGTTTTCTTAGGATAGCTATCTTTCTTCTGGCTTTGGTCGCTGCCTTGTAGGTGTATCTTTTTCGATGTTAACCTATCATCAAAAGTCACTCCAAGGTATCTGGGCTCCTTATCCTTTCTTAGTGGTATTCTAATAATCTGAATGACGCCTGATTTTTGTTTTGGGGAGAGGGTGAAGAGAATGGTGCTACACTTGTCTATTTTGAGCTGACACACCGTTTATTAGCCCATGCAGCCATTGCATCTATGGATCTTTCTAGCGGTAGGAGAAGCCGCTGTTGTATATTTATTTGTGCACCACAGCACCAAGTCAGCAGCATGCATCGCAGCACCAATATACATATTCGTATTCACTTTCTAGTTTCTCAGTTTCCTTAATGAGACCATCTTTCTAGACCTTGTCAAAATCTTTCTTCAAATCTATCCATGCTACAATCACTAGTTTCTTTTCTTTGGAAGGCATCATCAATGTTTTTAGAGGGGTAGGTTGTTTGGTCTTCTGTAAAGTAGCATTGTCTAAAGCCTGCCTGCTGCAGCGTGAAGATGTTTTCAGTTTCCATGTACCATTGAAGTCTAAGGTTGATAATGCGTGCCATTGTTTTACAGAGACAGCTTGTCTATAACTGGTTTTAGAAGAGGTATCATCACTGCTTCTCTCCATATCTGTGGAACTTTGCCACTCCCCCAACAAATAATAAAAATCTGCAGCAGTTTTGTTTTGGCTGTTGTCCCTAGGTTCTTGATCATTTCGTTGGTTCCATGCAACTTTCCCATTTTCAGCTTCGATATTGCTAACTCTAATTCGCTAAACGTAATTGGTGCTTCCATTACCACGGGAATTATATCGCTGTGTCTTGAGTATTGTCGTTTCTCTCGAACCTGTCGTTGTTTCTGTGGACTGACATCAGTGTTGTGCTCTTCAGCAAAAAATCTGCAAAGTGATCAGCAGCCTGTTTTTGTTGTTGTTGTTAGAGTGGCTCCTTCTGAATATATTGAAGTATTTGCCTTTCTCCCTGTACTCTCGACATTATTTTGTTTTACCAGCCTCTACAGCTTCTTTGTGTCTCTTTCAAAGTTAAAAAAAACTTTTTTTTTAACATGCCTTTCTAGCCTGCAGCTTTGCTCTTTGAAATTTGGCCTTTGCATGTTGATATTTGTTAAACAGCTCCTGACACGGTCTGATTTGGGTTTTCTTTCTTTCGGTGTCCATATCATTGTGCAATTGTTCTAGGTCAACAATTCCAGTATGGTTTATCTTGCTTACGTGCGCCTCTTGGAATTGTTTCTAGGGCTGACTGCAATATACATTTGCTGAACCCTTCTATTACTTTGTCTGTATTCTTATTTGTTTTGATATTTTTAACCAAAACACTTGTAAGGTTCCAAAACAGTTATCAGTCTGTCTTCTTGTAATTCCATGATGGCAAAGTGTTGTTCTTTCCCATAGACTGGTTTTCTATCAAGAAAGACTGGAGGTGATCGCTACCTCCTAGTTTTTTCCCAACAGTTCTAGTAATGTCCCATCCCATGTCTGGTGAATAAAAGGCTAGGTCTGGCCTAGAGGTGGTATGCCATGCTCTTGAGTAAAAGGTTGATGGGTCGATTGGCTTATTTATAATGATGAATCTGTTTTCATCCTGCCAGTCCTCCAATTTCTCTCCCCTCTGAATCATGTGATCGTTGCCCCAGCTTTCTGAGTGACTGTTGAAATCTTCATTAGTCGTAGTAGCAGTAGCAGTACATTTTACCCCACCAAGACATCACACAAGCGATAAACACCCAATTAGGCCATATTCATGGCGGGCTAGATTGCGTGCGGCCCCTGGCATTATTCAGGCTGGAGCTTCAAAATAACAACAAATTACATCTCACAAGGGAATGTGGATAATCAGTTTCAATTTGAAATCTTGACTGACTGACTTTACCCCACAAGGACACCACACAAGCGATAAACACCCGATGACACAATGTGCCACCATGTGGGTGAGGATCACCATGGAGAGGTCCCAGAAACCGCGTTCAGCCTTTAGGCCATATTTATGTCCTGGCTATATTGCGGTCACTGACAAGAGCCAGAGTAGGGCTTCAAATAACGAGCAATTTCATCATAAAAAGGACGGGAAGTGGTATGCATAAAATATATATTTGAAATCTTCATACACAATTATTTTTATTTACTGCTATTGTATCCAGTGCCTGAGGGCGGTGGCTCGGACAGTAATAGTTGATTAGTTGGAAATCTGTGTTTTCTGTCTTGAGCTTTAAGAATCTGGTACTCTACCACTTCCATGTAAGTTTGAGTCTGGCATACAAATATGTTATCTTTGACAAGGGTTAGTATTCCACCTTTCCTTCTGTCTTTTCGGTCAGATCGGTAACATTGGCAGCTTATGATCTTAAAGGCTATGTTGTCACATAACAGCATCAACTCCCCTACCAAAATAGAATTGCCCACAGTCTGGACACCCCCTCATTAATTTGTGTATTTATATCTCGGATAGTCCGTCCGTAGATGTATAGTTCTTTTGTTATTGGGGAGTCCAGATGTGAGAAATGCATACAGATCACTCCTAATTTAATGCTTCTTGACGAATAGTGTCAATATATATAATACGACACGTTTCTCTATGCCTTTTGCTGTTTAGTAGTTTGACCGCTTCAATACAAGCTTGAGCCATATTATTGCCCAACGGTTGTAGGGAGGAGTATTCTGTACGTCACTACTACTCAGTCCGTTCAAGTGAACAGATGTTTTTTGGCACTGTGGCCACTTGACCGTTAATAACGAATCTGTTTTGTCAGATAATGTTCGTTTGCATGGGATGTATGAAGATCCAGCATACGTCAGAGAGGTAGTCCGGTTCTCCAGCCAGCTGTCAACTCGGGAGAAACCAGCAGGTATTGACGTGCCATTGTCTAAATGGCAGGTCATCTGTGAAGTCGGAACCAGCGAGTCTCTGGGAGGTCTTGGTAGTCTTTCCACCGGTCGGTGGGAAGAATCGTTGTCATACAGAGTTATTCTGGGAGTCGGGAGGTTGCGGAGATCTACTATTCGTACACAGAGGAGCAGCAGGACCTTATGCAGATAAGTCCGTAATGCTAGGGAATACCATGGCAGCCAGAACTTGAATGCGCACAGGAATCTCCCTCCAATCGCCAAGCAATGATGACAACGAAAACTGAGGAGACCTTCAAGGGAGACCCGTTCTCTAACCTCAATTCGTTGAGAACATTATGAACTATCTTTCTGTTTCTCTTTGTTCTACATTTCGTCTTCTCTTACCACAGTGAACTTATTACATTATGTTCCTTGTTCACAAGATTGTTTGTCCTTAGAAGAAAGCTGTCTTGATGGAATTACTTGTCATAGTAAGAAGTGTAACCTTATCTTGTCAGATCTACTGTTGTTTTGACTGTGTTAACGGTGTTTTCCAGTCTGGGGGCAAATAAAGTGATATGGAAATCAGGCCGAGTGGTACCCAAGAATACCTTTTAATTCTGTGGAGTCAGAACTCGAGTCACCTCATCCCTGAGATAGGCTGAATGTATGTTTGAACAGAGGACTTAACTTCTAGACAAACGAGAGCCAGCATTCAGAACACCCTTATCTCAGAGTACCTGAGGATTTGGAGAAAATAATCCTGAAGTAAATGTACTTGATGAAACTACCATACGATATGCATCGTTTGAGGTAGGTCTCCTGAAGGCAGCATACGTGTATCTATTCTTTATTCAAAGTGTTTTCTAGTTATATATATATATATATTTTTTTTACTTTTAACTCCCTCTGTTTTCCAGTGCATTATTTTGAGACTAGATCTATTCGCAGATATAGATATATTTCCTAAAGCGTTTGTGCGTGGCATCTTGAATTTTACTGTCTGCCTCCTGACTGGTTGTCTAATTGTAATTACTCTGGTAAGCTAGATCGACATACTGGCATATGGGACCGAACTATCCACCTTGACATGTGTGGGCGCCTTTAAGTAGGACTATGGTATCATAGGCATCATTGTCGCATCCACGTTTGTACTTAACGCCGACACAGCATTGTTGTTTCGTTGACCATTACGATGCATCCGGTGCTGTCCGACGAACTTGAGTATCAACTTACATCAAAATAAAGGTAATCAGAAACACACAGTCCTGATGCAGTATAGAAACACTTCTGCAATCTTCTGGCAGTCGTTATTTCAACGAAAATACATGTTACATACACGGTAGACAGATAAGTTTATGATTTTTGTTAACAAATCGAGACGTGAAAATTTCAGCCACCATTTTGTTGCGTCCGGTGCGCAATGAAGAACTTCTAACTCGCAGTATCATCATCATCATCATCATCATAAGGTGCCTTGCCGACTCGCGTTGCCGATCAGTATGCGATCTCCTGCAGCATGTATCAGTTCCTGTGCTGACTGACACACATCCATGCCATGCAACAAGACTGTCAAGAATCTTCTCTCGTTGTCTTCCTCTATCCCCTCCTTCCACAGGCAGTATTATCACGTTACTGTAATATGTATTAAAAGATTTCTGTTATTCGTCTGTTCAGTTATCCATCTCAGCCCTGGTTCAGGCGATGACGGCCATTCGAAGTTTACTGTACTTACTTTTCCTTCATTCTAGGTCTAGTCAGGTCTAGTCAGGTCTAGTCAGGTCTCTAGTCAGGTCTAGTCAGGTCTAAGGTCTAGTCAGGTCTAGTCAGGTCTAAGGTCTAGGTCTAGTCAGGTCTAGTCAGGTCTAAGGTCTAGTCAGGTCTAAGGTCTAGTCAGGTCTAAGGTCTAGTCAGGTCTAAGGTCTAGGTCTAGTCAGGTCTAGTCAGGTCTAAGGTCTAGTCAGGTCTAGTCAGGTCTAGTCAGGTCTAAGGTCTAGTCAGGTCTAGTCAGGTCTAAGGTCTAGTCAGGTCTAGTCAGGTCTAGTCAGGTTTAAGGTCTAGTCAGGTCTAGTCAGGTCTAGTCAGGTCTAAGGTCTAGTCAGGTCTAGTCAGGTCTAGTCACGGAGAAGGCACCGCTGGCTTCTTGAACTGTGAAGATCATGTCTCATCTGACTTGTCACTGATAAGCGCGCAAACCTCGGCATTGACAGCAGCTGGATTCTGCTCCCGACAACTCCTATCGAGCGTCACGACACAGGAGAATGTGACATTGGGCGCTTTAGACGCTGGTATCCATTTCTCACCTGGATGGATATCTGTAAGGCTGCAAACCTGCATGGTGTCATCCTCTGACCTACCCAGCCATGATTTGCAGCTTTTAAGCCTTTTGCCCTTTTTCTTGAAGAGCATGTGGTGCAAAGGGTGCTTCAGATCTGAGCTTATCTTGTGGTATGCACGAGCCCTCCAGACCTTGATCCTGTAGTTTATGGTAGGGAAGTAAAAAATGTACCTCACTGCTAAACAAGAGGTGTCTCCAGTGCACCCTAGAATAATGAGCATTGCTTTATTTTGCACCTTTTCAAGTCCTTCAATCTGAGTATGGCTGACAGTGAGGATGGCAAGAGCATATTCGATGGGAGAAATTACGTCCCTGGAACAGAAGCAGAAGCAGTCTCTGCTCAATGTTAAGCGGCAGTCAGGACCCTCATTGCTAAAAGGCGTTTGCGTGCTTTTGTTATGGTCAACATGTTCTTTGAAGGATAGACTGCGATCAGACCTCACTCCAAGGGATGTCATCAGATTGGTTCTCCTCAAAATTTCCTCGCTACTTTCCACTGCTGGTAAGTCTGCCTTCACCAGATGCGTGTTTAAAGAGAACTTCTTCCATGTCGATATACTAAGAGGGCACAAGCAAATGACAAGGTCCTGCCACTCCCGTGCAACTGCTGCTGAGTTATCAGTACTGAGTACACGTTGAATAGCACTGGAGACAGCGGAGAACCTTGAGACAATCCTGGGCTGATGGTTATCAGTTCTGAGGACCAACAACCACACCTGAGTATCACCCGGCACTGAAAAAGTGCTGCTGCTACCCAGCGAGTGATGAAGGGAGATATTTGTAGTTGTAGAAGTATGTGCACTAAGTATTCAAATGATACTCTGTTGTACACATCCTCTAAGTCTAGAACAGCTGCACATGTCTCTTCTCTCATCTGTAAACCTTCATAGACTTCACAGGCGAAGACTGCTGCATTGAGTCAAGTCTATTTGTTTCTTCTGTATCCCCCAAGTGTGAATGGTAACCTCTCATGCATTTCCAAGACATCAGCGAGTCTACGTGCTACAGTTTTCTCCTGAAGCTTGTCCGCAGTGTTCTGCATGGTCCTGACGGAACCGGGCTTTGTTCTTCTTTGAAACTTGCCTTGGCTCCAAAGTTCAGCCTTAGATTGGGTACCAGGTAAAGTCATGGCAAGTAAAGGCGGCCGGCGTTATGTTGATCACATCACCCATCGAGCGTTGATTGCTCTAGTCCTATATGCCCAAAATGAATGAAGACATGGAAAACGGCGCCCCCCCCCCCCCCCCCACACACACACACTTTTCTAATTATGATTAAAGAGTAAAAACCATAGCACGCCTGGCGTACCCGTAGATACACCGTCTCCTGTAGTTAATGTCTGAAGGTGTAGATGTTTAAGGTATAGATGATAACTATTCCGTAGCGCACTTATTTTACACACAAAATCATCGATCTTACCAACGAGTCGAAAGACATCAAACTAAAGGATATTTTTCTTGAAAAAATCACCAGCTTCACATACTTAGGGAGCAAGATAACCTCTGCGGGAGATACAACATCAGAAATAACGACTCGAATCGCGTTAGCATCAAGTGCCTTTAACAAACTGTCAAACATTTGGAAGTCAAGATCACTCAGCAACAACACGAAACTTAAGGTCTTCAATTCCTGTGTGATCCCAGTGCTAACTTATGGTTGTGAGAGTTGGAAATCATCAGTATCAATCAATAAGAAACTAGTCGCTTTCGAGAATAGATGCCTCCGAAAGCTATTGAATGTTCACTGGTCGGACTTTAGGTCCAATACATCTATAAGACAGGAAACAAAACAAAAATATGTGTCTGATTTTATTAGAATGCGTCGCTGGAATTACATCGGTCACGTACTCAGAATGGACATACAGAGACTTCCCCACCAAGCCTTCATATGGTCACCAGAGGGTAAAAGAAAACAGGGAAGACCAAAAGAAACTCTCCGTAGAACCATCACAAGGGAGAGCTCAACCATAGGTCTCAGTCGCACTCAAGACCTACATCAAGTGGCAACGAACCGACAGACGTGGAAAGCTATGACCTCTGCCCTATGCGCCATCTTTGGCACAAGAGGAATAACTAACTAACTAACTAATCTTTCTCTCGTACGCCTTCCTTATCAATCCACATTTAATTCAAAGTTCATACATTTCTTCACATGTAATTTCATCTAATCTCGTGTTTGTTTTTATTATAATTCTTTCATGCCTGGTGTCAGAACCTATCCATTGTCCGCTGGCTTTTGAATGTAGAATAGCTAAAGCACAGGCAGCATTTTTTCAAAATGGAAAATGTTCTATGAAATCTTTCTTTGTCAGTTCAGATGAGAAAGAAAATACGTAAAGGCTATATAAATCCTATCCTGATATACGGAGGTGAATCAAGGACAGTTGGTAGATTATTTAAAAATTATTTAGAAGTTGCGGGTAGGTAGTTTTATAGACGAATTATGAGAATACCCTCAATAGATAAAAAGAGAAATGAAGATGTCTTTAAATAAACTGATTCACGGAGAGAACTGATCGCATACATCACAAAGAGACAATCTACACTCTTTGGTCATTTCATAAGAAGTAGAAAACAGGAGTAACTCGTGACAGTGGGACAGTTGGAGGGGAGGAGAGGCAGAGAGAGTTTGAGAGAGAAGACAGTTTAAAAGTATGGCATAGAAGATCATCAGTGCCATGAGTGATTGCAAGTACACGAGACAGAGGGTTGTGGGTAGACGTGACTACCTATGCTACAAAGCATGGACTAAAAGAAGAGGTATTATTGATCTGGTATCTCTAGGACATCCGCTAACTGTTCATATATTTAGAAAATTAAGAGGTGTAGCAGCTGGCCAAGCTTGCTACAACCTCCCCTCCAAAAATTTAGTTCCTACACTTTAAAAATCGTTTGGTTACGACTAAATCTGCTTTTTTAAAGCGGAAATTACGCTTAATCTTTCGTACAATACATTACAGAAAGATAGCAAGTATTTTTGCTTTTCTATTTATTTGTTCCATCAAGCCCCTATCATGTTACTTATGTTTGCTTGCGACTGATTAATAAATGGCACCTGCCATTTAAATTGAAAAGCAGGCTGACAACTCCTTAGATTATAGCATTTACAGTTAAGCAAGTTATTTCCCTTAGTAATAAATAAAGGGTGATAGACATGGGAAAAAAAGCAGAAGCAAACGCTCGGTGCTACATTAATGTTTTGAATGTTGTTGAACGTTGAATAAAGAATCGACATCACAGCACTCGGGACTCTCCCATAAACACTCCGCCCCCATCTTCAGCAACAAGCAAAGAGTTAAAATTCCGATGGTACCAGTAACAGCTGCGGGCCATACGCCTTGCCTTGGTTTCGACAGTGGCATCAAGAAAGCAGACCGTCCAGAAAGCAATGGCAAACTACTGGACGTAAATTTGCATAGAAAACCCACACAACAGCCAGGGGCTGTTAAAGTTGGTTCTGCAACGTCAAGTAAAGGATACGCAACTAACCTAACCAGTAACAGTCTGATTGTTTTATTCGTCTGGCCCCTCCCCCCGAGTGTCGAGCGTCGGTCAGATCCCAGTGTAACTCCTCGCAGTGCCATTCGCCTCAGACCGTAATGATCTATCTGTTTCTCGGCACTGTTCACTCGCTCCCAAAGGGCCCTCACAACATCCAGCTTGTCATATATCAGTTAACCCCCAAGCGGTGCAGAACCAGTCAGTCTTTCAGCCTGCTCATTTCCCAACACACCGCAGTGACCTGGAGAAAATATCCAAAGGATGCTAACTACCAGGGACCTCTGAAGTGATGCTTGCCACTCTGCACGGAGCATGCCTGTCTCCATGAATGTCTGAGATATGACTTACATACCACCAGGGTATGTCTTGTACATCCCAGAATATTAATGTTCTGAAGAGTTCCCAGCAGGCTGTGCTCTTCTTTTCTTTTTGATTTCCCAGAGACTGCATTCTGAATGATTGACACCCTCAAATGGCCACTCACGACTCAGTAGGATCTTTATAGAGCACATTCCTACCACGGCCTTTGTGTAAGAAACTCGATTACGATACGCCGTCCCAATACAGGACGCAATTTTTCGTTATTTCAAAACCCCACTCCGACTGAGTGAGTAAGTGAGATTCAACTCCACCAGGACATCCACCAGGCGATAAACACTCGATGACACAAAGTGTCACCATGCGAATGAGGATCACCCTGGGGAGAGGTCATAGAAACCCCCCGTTCAATTCTCATAGGTTGAGTTATATTAAAGCCTCCGTCAACTGCCAGGGCGGGCTTTAAAACAACAACAACAATTGCCACTGACATTGGGACGCCGTGTGGTTTCTATGGTACTGCGGCTGTTGTTAAGGATCCTAATATAACCTAACGGTTGAACTGGGTTTCTGGGATTTGTTGTGATCCTCGTGGGGGTTGAACGACAAACAGAAACTCGACTGCAAACGTACTAACAAGGGCGAAATTCTTTGTCATTTTTAAGCCTCATGCCGACTGTCGTTCAGAACCATAATATAACCTAACGGTGGATTCTCATTCGAATGGTGGCACTTTATGTCTGTGAAACTCGCCCAGCTCGCCCACTTTATGCACTTTATTGAGGAAAATATCTTTTATGTCACGTGCTCATCATCCTGTGTGTGGGAACTTATCTCTTTTATCTGATACCAAGCCCTCCGCTAGTGTCCTCTCCATTCACAGTGAAGTATGAAATGATTAAAGTAATTCAGTATTTGATATGCGATTTCGGCAAGTGTAGATCCCAACGATCATGTAGTTATAATAGGATCGCCTGCTGTTGCTAAGTGACCTGCTATCCTGTTTGGGTTTCATCATCATCAGTTCTTTTTATGCCTAGTGGCACATGAGGCTACGGAGAGGATTGTCCATGCTTTCTTATCCTGTGCAATCTTTATTGCAGTTTTCCATGTCAGAGATGCAGCACTTTCCATCATTCGTCTCCATGTTGTTTTTGGGTACCCCTTCTTTCTCTTTCCCTCTGGTGTTTAAGTTAGAGCTGTTTTGTCAGTTATATGAGGATTCATCCTCAAAACGTGGTTATTATCCTGTCTAGAGTTTCTTGGTTTGTGACTTGAAGTAGTTTTGTGTTTGATATTTTATCTTCCCAGAACATTTTGATAACTCTACGAAGACGTGTTTGGTGAAAGGTGGATAGCTTGTGCCCATCCTTTCTGGTCATTCTCTAGAATTCTGCTCCATAAAGAAGAACTGGCAAAATGATGCTCTTGTTGAGTATGAGTTGTGCTCCCTACAGTAACTTTTGCATTTCCAGATTTGACTCATCCCTCTTTGGGTTAGGGAACAAATAATTTTCATTTTTTTATCCAACGCAGTTGTCCACTAGGGTCAAGCCCTCTTTTCTTTTGTCATTTTCTTCAGCTATTTTCACAACCGCTTTATATTACAGGATTGCTTCTATCTTCTTCATATACTTGAATGTGTTCCTCCCATTTCCTTTTCCCACGTTGGTTCAAGAGCCAAAAATGAGAAGCAAATGATAATAACACAGACAATATCACTCCGCGAGTCCCAATTCTTATTTTCTACATCTTCAGTTTTCTAAGCCATTGGAGTTCATTTCTGTAGATATCCCTAGCCTTCAGCCACCGCTCTGATTAGCCTTCTCATTCCAGATGGTGACTCCGATTATTTATAGACATACCTGTAAATCCTATCTCCGCCGTCTTCTTGCTCTGTCTGGCAGGTACGGCGTTTACCATGACTGGCCAGGCACTGGACATGAGTGATGTCATTAATGTCATGCGAGCTGCATATCGCAGAGAAGATCACGACAACAAGCAGGAGTCAGTATCCTTGTGCAGGCTGGTGCACATGAGTGTACAACCAGCTGTAGCCACACATGATCATTTCACCAAGGGCACAAGGCGTTTGGTTAATCAACACAGAACGGGTCTGATCAGTCGTATTTATCTTGTGGAGATACTGAGGAGGCGATCGAAGCACTTAAGTATCTGACCAGAGTGCTGTGATCATAGTCTACACTGATCACTAATCTTGAAATGTCTCGCGGCATAATCTCATTAAACGTTGTCTATTAAATGCCATCCTCTCAAAATGCCCTAACAATTTCAGGCTTATGCCCCCCCCCCCCCCCCAGTGGCTAATAATAGAGAGACCAAGAGAGAAACGGTTCGACAATTTGGCATCTAACTTCTTCTTCTCGTGGTGAACTGATATTTGACAAGCTGGATGTTATGAGGAGCCTTTGGAAGCGAGTGAACAATGCAGAGGAACAATTAGATCAATACGGTCTGAGGAGAATGGCACTGCAACGAGTTACAAGGGGATCTGACCGACGCTCGACATTCGGGGGAGTGACGAGACGGATATACAATCAGGCAGTTACTGGTACTATCGGAATTTCAACTCTTCGCTTGCTGCTGAAGATGGGAAAGTAAGCTTATGGGAGTGTTGTGATGTCGATTCTTAATTGAACATTCAACATTTATATTATGTAATCCCAAGGGTCAGATTATATAATATTTTACACCAGCCTCGTGGGCCAGTAAAAATTGCTCGGCGGGCCAGTTTGCCCACCCATGCTATGGTCTGAATTACGAAAAAAAAAGAAAGCTACCACCAGAAATGTAATTCTGTAAACTCAGAGCCGTCTCATGATTTGAACGTTGCTGATGCTGTATGCTGCAGGTCACTATGTGGTAACTCGCTGTATGCTGCAGGTCACTATGTGGTAACTCACTGTATGCTGCAGGTCACTATGTGGTAACTCACTGTATGCTGCAGGTCACTATGTGGTAACTCACTGTATGCTGCAGGTCACTATGTGGTAACTCACTGTATGCTGCAGGTCACTGTGTGGTAACTCACTGTATGCTGCAGGTCACTATGTGGTAACTCACTGTATGCTGCAGGTCACTATGTGGTAACTCACTGTATGCTGCAGGTCACTATGTGGTAACTCACTGTATGCTGCAGGTCACTATGTGGTAACTCGCTGTATGCTGCAGGTCACTATGTGGTAACTCGCTGTATGCTGCAGGTCACTATGTGGTAACTCACTGTATGCTGCAGGTCACTATGTGGTAACTGTATGCTGCAGGTCACTATGTGGTAACTCACTGTATGCTGCAGGTCACTATGTGGTAACTCACTGTATGCTGCAGGTCACTATGTGGTAACTCTCTGTATGCTGCAGGTCACTATGTGGTAACTCACTGTATGCTGCAGGTCACTATGTGGTAACTCACTGTATGCTGCAGGTCACTATGTGGTAACTCACTGTAT
>CAJHNH020005275.1:0-23563 GCA_905116865.2 Candidula unifasciata
TCCTTTTTTATGTTATCTTAATTTTTGCCCCTAGATTGTATTAAAATGCAAAATCAGACATCCAGTTTAACTACTCTGCATCTAGCGTGTCTATTCGTGTGTAAAATAATTGTCTGGGACTCTCTGTTTAGCGGTAGGACACAAACAAGTTGTTAGGAACATTTCTTCGTAAAATTTGATTTTCACTTTTATCTTATCTATTTTTCTGTCACCAACGAGCTCCAAAGTGTCAAATTTATCATCTAGAGTATCTCGTCAAGTGTGAAATGATAGACTGAGACTAAATTGGCAACTTTTTTGCAAAAATTATTTTGGCCAAATGCGTAAGGCATACATTCTGCAAAATTGTCACTTGTGGTCATTTTTATGTTATCTCAATTGTTGCTCCCAGATTGTACAAAAATGCCAAATCAGACATCCAGTTTATCTACTCTGCATCTAGCGTGTCTATTCATGTGTAAAATAATTGTCTGGGACTCACTGTTTAGTGGTAGGACACAAACAAGATGTTAGGAACAATTTTTCGTAAAATTTGTTTTTCACTTTTATCTTATCTATTTTTCTGTCACCAACGAGCTCCAAAGTGTCCAGTTTAACATCTAGAGTATCTCGTCAAGTGTGAAATGATAGACTGAGACTAAATTTGCAACTTTTTTGCAAATATTATTTTGGCCAAACGCGTAAGGCATAAATTCTGCAAAATTGTCACTTGTGGCAATTTTTATGTTATCTCAATTGTTGCCGACAGATTGTACAAAAATGCCAAATCAGATATCCAGTTTAACTACTCTGCATCTAGCGTGTCTATTCATGTGTAAAATAATTGTCTGGGACTCAATGTTTAGTGGTAGGACACAAACAAGTTGTTATGAACAATTTTTCGTAAAATTTGTTTTTCACTTTTATCTTATCTATTTTTCTGTCACTAACGAGCTCCAAAGGTCCAATTTATCATCTAGAGTATCTCGTCAAGTGTGAAATGATAAACTGAGACTAAATTGGCAACTTTTTGAAAAAAATGATTTTGGCCAAACGCGAAAGGCATAAATTCTATAAAAATGTCACTTGTGGTCATTTTTATGTTATCTCAATTGTTGCCCCCAGATTGTACCAAAATGCCAAATCAGACATTCAGTTTACCAACTCTGCATCTATCGTGTCTATTCATGTGTAAAATAATTGTCTGGGACTCACTGTTTAGTGGTAGGACACAAACAAGTTGTTAGGAACAATTTTTCGTAAAATTTGTTTTTCTCTTTTATCTTATCTATTTTTCTGTCACCAACGTGCTCCAAAGTGTCCAATTTATCATCTAGAGTATCTCGTCAAGTGTGAAATGATAGACTGAGACTAAATTGGCAACTTTTTTGAAAAATATGGATTTTTGGCCAAACGCGTAAGGCATAAATTCTGCAAAAATGTCACTTGTGGTCATTTTTATGTTATCTCAATTTGTTGCCCCCAGATTGTACAAAAATGGCAAATCAGACATCCAGTTTACTCTACTCTGCATCTAGCGTGTCTATTCATGTGTAAAATAATTGTCTGGGACTCAATGTTTAGTGGTAGGACACAAACAAGTTGTTAGGAACAATTTTTCGTAAAATTTGTTTTTCACTTTTATCTCTATCTATTTTTCTGTCACCAACGAGCTCCAAAGTGTCCAATTTATCATCTAGAGTATCTCGTCAAGTGTGAAATGATAGACTGAGACTAAATTGGCAACTTTTTTTTTTTGCAAATATTATTTTGGCCAAACGCGTAAGGAATAAATTCTGCAAAATTGTCACTTGTGGCCATTTTTATGTTATCTCAATTGTTGCCTCCAGATTGTACAAAAATGCCAAATCAGACATCCAGTTTAACTACTCTGCATCTAGCGTGTCTATTCATGTGTAAAATAATTGTCTGGGACTCACTGTTTAGTGGTAGGACACAAACAAGTTGTAAGGAACAATTTTTCGTAAAATTTGTTTTTCACTTTTATCTTATCTATTTTCTCTGTCACCAACGAGCTCCAAAGTGTCCAATTTAACATCTAGAGTATCTCGTCAAGTGTGAAATGATAGAACTGAGACTAAAATTGGCAAACTTTTTTGGAAAATATATATTTTTGGCCAAAGGCGTAAAGCATAAATTCTGCAAAATTGTCACTTTGTGGCCATTTTTATGTTATCTCAATTGTTGCCCCCAGATTGTACCAAAATGCCAAATCAAGACATCCAGTTTAACTACTCTGCATCTAGCGTGTCTATTCATGTGTAAAATAATTGTCTGGGACTCACTGTTTAGTGGTAGGACACAAACAAGTTGTTAGGAACAATTTTTCGTAAAATTTGTTTTCACTTTTATCTTATCTCTTTTTCTGTCACTAAACGAGCTCCAAAGTGTCCAATTTATCATCTAGAGTATCTCGTCAAGTGTGAAATGATAGACTGAGACTAAATTGGCAACTTTTTTGGAAAATATATTTTGGCCAAACGCGTAAGGCATAAATTCTGAAAAAATTGTCACTTGTGGTCATTTTTATGTTATCTCAATTGTTGCCCCCAGATTGTACAAAAATGCCAAATCAGACATCCAGTTTAACTACTCTGCATCTAGCGTGTCTATTCATGTGTAAAATAATTGTCTGGGACTCACTGTTTAGTGGTAGGACACAAACAAGTTGTTAGGAACAATTTTCGTAAAATTTGTAGTTTTTCACTTTTATCTTATCTATTTTTCTGTCACCAACGAGCTCCAAAGTGTCCAATTTCTCATCTAGAGTATCTCGTCAAGTGTGAAATGATAGACTGAGACTAAAATTTGCACTTTTTTGCAAAAATATTATTTTGGCCAAACGCGTAAGGCATAAATTCTGCAAAAAAAAAAAAAAAAATTGTCACTTGTGGCCATTTTTATGTTATCTCAATTGTTGCCCCTAGATTGTACAAAAATGCCAAATCAGACATCCAGTTTAACTACTCTGCATCTAGCGTGTCTATTCATGTGTAAAATAATTGTCTGGGACTCACTGTTTAGTGGTAGGACACAAACAAGTTGTTAGGAACAATTTTTCGTAAAATTTGTTTTTCACTTTTATCTTATCTATTTTTCTGTCACCAACGAGCTCCAAAGTGTCCAATTTAACATCTAGAGTATCTCGTCAAGTGTGAAATGATAGACTGAGACTAAATTGGCAACTTTTTTGCAAATATTTTTTTGGCCAAACGCGTAAGGCATAAATTCTATAAAAATGTCACTTGTGGTCATTTTTATGTTATCTCAATTGTTGCCCCCAAATTGTACCAAAATGCCAAATCAGACATCCAGTTTAACTACTCTGCATCTAGCGTGTCTATTCAATGTAAAAATAATTGTCTGGGACTCACTGTTTAGTGGTAGGAAACAAACAAGTTGTTAGGAACAATTTTTCGTAAAATTTGTTTTTCACTTTTATCTTATCTATTTTTCTGTCACCAACGAGCTCCAAAGTGTCAAATTTATCATCTAGAGTATCTCGTCAAGTGTGAAATGATAGACTGAGACTAAATTGGCAACTTTTTTGCAAATATTATTTTGGCCAAACGCGTAAGGCATAAATTCTGCAAATTGTCACTTGTGGTCATTTTTATGTTATCTCAATTGTTGCTCCCAGATTGTACAAAAATGCCAAATCAGACATCCAGTTTATCTACTCTGCATCTAGCGTGTCTATTCATGTGTAAAATAATTGTCTGGGACTCACTGTTTAGTGGTAGGACACAAACAAGATGTTAGGAACAATTTTTCGTAAAATTTGTTTTTCACTTTTATCTTATCTATTTTTTCTGTCACCAACGAGCTCCAAAAGTGTCCAGTTTAACATCTAGAGTATCTCGTCAAGTGTGAAATGATAGACTGAGACTAAATTTGCAACTTTTTTGCAAAATTATTTTGGCCAAACGCGTAAGGCATAAATTCTGCAAAATTGTCACTTGTGGTCATTTTTATGTTATCTCAATTGTTGCCGACAGATTGTACAAAAATGCCAAATCAGACATCCAGTTTAACTACTCTGCATCTAGCGTGTCTATTCATGTGTAAAATAATTGTCTGGGACTCAATGTTTAGTGGTAGGACACAAACAAGTTGTTAGGAACAATTTTTCGTAAAATTTGTTTTTCACTTTTATCTTATCTATTTTTCTGTCACCAACGAGCTCCAAAGTGTCCAATTTATCATCTAGAGTATCTCGTCAAGTGTGAAATGATAGACTGAGACTAAATTGGCAACTTTTTTTTTTTGCAAATATTATTTTGGCCAAACGCGTAAGGAATAAATTCTGCAAAATTGTCACTTGTGGCCATTTTTATGTTATCTCAATTGTTGCCTCCAGATTGTACAAAAATGCCAAATCAGACACTCAGTTTAACTACTCTGCATCTAGCGTGTCTATTCATGTGTAAAATAATTATCTGGGACTCACTGTTTAGTGGTAGGACACAAACAAGTTGTAAGGAACAATTTTTCGTAAAATTTGTTTTTCACTTTTATCTTATCTATTTTTCTGTCACCAACGAGCTCCAAAGTGTCCAATTTAACATCTAGAGTATCTCGTCAAGTGTTAAATTATAGACTGAGACTAAATTGGCAACTTTTTTGCAAATATTTTTTTGGCCAAACGCGTAAGGCATAAATTCTGCAAAATTGTCACTTCTGGTCCTTTTTATGTTATCTTAATTTTTGCCCCTAGATTGTATGAAAATGCAAAATCAGACATTGCAAAATTGGCACTTGTGGTCCTTGTTATTTTATACTCAAGTGTTGCTCCAGATTGTACAAAGAAAGCCAAAGTTCAGACATCCAGTTTATTCTACTCTGCCATCTAGCCCCAGTATATTCATGTGTTAAAATAATGTTCTGGGGACCTCACTGTTTAGTGGTAAGGACAACAAACAAGATGTTCGGAAACAATTTTTCGCAAAATTTGTTTTTCACTTGTATGCTATCTATTTTTATGGTCACACACACGAGCTCCAAAGTGTCCAGTTTAACATCTAGAGTATTTCTCGTCAAGTGGGGAAATGATAGATTGAGATAAATTTGCAACTTTTTTTGCAAATATTATTTGGCCAAAACGCGTAAGGCATAAAATTCTGCAACAATGTCACTTGTGGTCATTTTTATGTTATTCAATTGTTGCTCCCAGATTGTACAAAAATGCCAAATAGACATCCAGTTTATCTACTCTGCATCAGCGTGTATATTCATGTGTAAAATAACTGTCGGGGACTCAATGTTTAGTGGTAGGACACAAACAAGTTGTTAGGAACAATTTTTCGTAAAATTTGTTTTTCACTTTTATCTTATCTATTTTTCTGTCACCAACGAGCTCCAAAGTGTCCAATTTATCATCTAGAGTATCTCGTCAAGTGTGAAATGATAGACTGAGACTAAATTGGCAACTTTTTTGGAAATATATGATTTTGGCCAAAAACGCGAAAGGCATAAATTCTGCAAAATTGTCACTTGTGGTCATTTTTATGTTATCTCAATTGTTGCCCCCAGATTGTACAAAAATGCCAAATCAGACATTCAGTTTAACTACTCTGCATCTAGCGTGTCTATTCATGTGTAAAATAATTGTCTGGGACTCACTGTTTAGTGGTAGGACACAAACAAGTTGTTAGGAACAATTCTTCGTAAAATTTGTTTTTCACTTTTATCTTATCTATTTTTCTGTCACCAACGAGCTCCAAAGTGTCCAATTTATCATCTAGAGTATCTCGTCAAGTGTGAAATGATAGACTGAGACTAAATTGGCAACTTTTTTGCAAATATTATTTTGGCCAAACGCGAAAAGGCATAAATTCTGCAAAATTGTCACTTGTGGTCATTTTTATGTTATCTCAATTGTTGCCCCCAGATTGTACAAAAATGCCAAATCAGACATTCAGTTTAACACTACTCTGCATCTAGCGTGTCTATTCATGTGTAAAAATAATTGTCTGGGACTCAATGTTTAGTGGTAGGACACAAACAAGTTGTTAGGAACAAATTTTTTCGTAAAATTTGTTTTTCACTTTTTATCTTATCTATTTTTCTGTCACCAACGAGCTCCAAAGTGTCCAATTTATCATCTAGAGTATCTCGTCAAGTGTGAAATGATAGACTGAGACTAAATTGGCAACTTTTTTGCAAATATTATTTTGGCCAAACGCGTAAGGCATAAATTCTGCAAAAATTGTCACTTGTGGTCATTTTTATGTTATCTCAATTGTTGCCCCCAGATTGTACAAAAAATGCCAAATCAGACATCCAGTTTAACTACTCTGCATCTAGCGTGTCTATTCATGTGTAAAATAATTGTCTGGGACTCAATGTTTAGTGGTAGGACACAAACAAGTTGTTAGGAACAATTCTTCGTAAAATTTGTTTTTTCACTTTTATCTTATCTATCTTTTTTTCTGTCACCAACGAGCTCCAAAGTGTCCAAATTCATCATCTAGAGTATCTCGTCAAGTGTGAAATGATAGACTGAGACTAAATTGGCAACTTTTTTTGAAAATATGATTTTGGCCAAACGCGAAAGGCATAAATTCTGGAAAAATGTCACTTGTGGTCATTTTTATGTTATCTCAATTGTTGCCCCCAGATTGTACAAAAATGCCAAATCAGACATCCAGTTTAACTACTCTGCATCTAGCGTGTCTATTCATGTGTAAAATAATTGTCTGGGACTCACTGTTTAGTGGTAGGACACAAACAAGTTGTTAGGAACATTTCTTCGTAAAATTTGTTTTTCACTTTTATCTTATCTATTTTTCTGTCACCAACGAGCTCCAAAGTGTCCAATTTATCATCTAGAGTATCTCGTCAAGTGTGAAATGATAGACTGAGACTAAATTGGCAACTTTTTTGCAAATATGATTTTGGCCAAACGCGTAAGGCATAAATTCTGCAAAAATTGTCACTTGTGGTCATTTTTATGTTATCTCAATTGTTGCCCCCCAGATTGTACAAAAATGCCAAATCAGACATCCAGTTTACCTACTCTGCATCTAGCGTGTCTATTCATGTGTAAAATAATTGTCTGGGACTCAATGTTTAGTGGTAGGACACAAACAAGTTGTTAGGAACAATTCTTCGTAAAATTTGTTTTTCACTTTTTATCTTATCTATTTTTCTGTCACCTATGAGCTCCAAAGTGTCCAATTTATCATCTAGAGTATCTCGTCAAGTGTGAAATGATAGACTGAGACTAAATTGGCAACTTTTTTGCAAATATTATTTTGGCCAAACGCGAAAGGCATAAATTCTGGAAAAATGTCACTTGTGGTCATTTTTATGTTATCTCAATTGTTGCCCCCAGATTGTACCAAAAATGCCAAATCAGACATTCAGTTTACCTACTCTGCATCTAGCGTGTCTATTCATGTGTAAAATAATTGTCTGGGACTCAATGTTTAGTGGTAGGACACAAACAAGTTGTTAGGAACAATTTCTTCGTAAAATTTGTTTTTCACTTTTATCTCTATCTTTTTTCTGTCACCAACGAGCTCCAAAGTGTCCAATTTATCATCTAGAGTATCTCGTCAAGTGTGAAATGATAGACTGAGACTAAATTGGCAACTTTTTTGCAAATATTATTTTGGCCAAACGCGTAAGGCATAAATTCTGGAAAAATTGTCACTTGTGGGTCATTTTTATGTTATCTCAATTGTTGCCCCCAGATTGTACAAAAATGCCAAATCAGACATCCAGTTTAACTACTCTGCATCTAGCGTGTCTATTCATGTGTAAAAAATAATTGTCTGGGACTCACTGTTTAGTGGTAGGACACAAACAAGTTGTTAGGAACACATTCTTCGTAAAATTTTTTTTCACTTTTATCTTATCTATTTTTCTGTCACCAACGAGCTCCAAAGTGTCCAATTTATCATCTAGAGTATCTCGTCAAGTGTGAAATGATAGACTGAGACTAAATTGGCAACTTTTTGGCAAATATTATTTTTGGCCAAAACGCGTAAGGCATAAATTCTGCAAAAATTGTCACTTGTGGTCATTTTTATGTTATCTCAATTGTTGCCCCCAGATGTGTACAAAAATGCCAAATCAGACATTCAGTTTAACTACTCTGCATCTAGCGTGTCTATTCATGTGTAAAATAATTGTCTGGGACTCACTGTTTAGTGGTAGGACACAAAACAAGTTGTTAGGAAACATTTCTTCGTAAAATTTTGTTTTTCACTTTTATCTTATCTATTTTTTCTGTCACCTATGAGCTCCAAAGTGTCCATTTTATCATCTAGAGTATCTCGTCAAGTGTGAAATGATAGACTGAGACTAAATTGGCAACTTTTTGGAATTATTTTGGCCAAACGCGAAAGGCATAAATTCTGGCAAAATGTGTCACTTGTGGTCATTTTTATGTTATCTCAATTGTTGCCCCCCAGATTGTACCAAAATGCCAAATCAGACATCCAGTTTAACTACTCTGCATCTAGCGTGTCTATTCATGTGTAAAATAATTGTCTGGGACTCACTGTTTAGTGGTAGGACACAAACAAGTTGTTAGGAACAATTTCTTCGTAAAATTTGTTTTTCACTTTTATCTTATCTATTTTTCTGTCACCAACGAGCTCCAAAGTGTCCAATTTCTCATCTAGAGTATCTCGTCAAGTGTGAAATGATAGACTGAGACTAAATTGGCAACTTTTTTTGAAAATATTATTTTGGCCAAACGCGTAAGGCATAAATTCTGGAAAAATTGTCACTTTGTGGTCATTTTTATGTTATCTCAATTGTTGCCCCCAGATTGTACAAAAATGCCAAATCAGACATCCAGTTTAACTACTCTGCATCTAGCGTGTCTATTCATGTGTAAAATAATTGTCTGGGACTCACTGTTTAGTGGTAGGACACACAAACAAGTTTGTTAGGAACATTTCTTCGTAAAATTTGTTTTTCACTTTTATCTTATCTATTTTTCTGTCACCTATGAGCTCCAAAGTGTGTCCAATTTATCATCTAGAGTATCTCGTCAAGTGTGTGAAATGATAGACTGAGACTAAATTGGCAACTTTTTTGCAAATATGATTTTGGCCAAACGCGTAAGGCATAAATTCTGCAAAATTGTCACTTGTGGTCATTTTTATGTTATCTCTCAATTGTTGCCCCCAGATTGTACAAAAATGCCAAATCAGACATCCAGTTTAACTACTCTGCATCTAGCGTGTCTATTCATGTGTAAAATAATTGTCTGGGACTCACTGTGTTTAGTGGTAGGACACAAACAAGTTGTTAGGAACATTTCTTCGTAAAATTTGTTTTTTCACTTTTTATCTTATCTATTTTTCTGTCACCTATGAGCTCCAAAGTGTCCAATTTCTCATCTAGAGTATCTCGTCAAGTGTGAAATGATAGACTGAGACTAAATTGGCAACTTTTTTGAAAATATATTTTTTGGCCAAACGCGAAAAGGCATAAATTCTGGAAAAATGTCACTTGTGGTCATTTTTATGTTATCTCAATTGTTGCCCCCAGATTGTACCAAAAATGCCAAATCAGACATCCAGTTTAACTACTCTGCATCTAGCGTGTCTATTCATGTGTAAAATAATTGTCTGGGACTCACTGTTTAGTGGTAGGACACAAACAAGTTGTTAGGAACATTTCTTCGTAAAATTTGTTTTTCACTTTTATCTTATCTATTTTTCTGTCACCTATGAGCTCCAAAGTGTCCAATTTATCATCTAGAGTATCTCGTCAAGTGTGAAATGATAGACTGAGACTAAATTGGCAACTTTTTTGGAAATATGATTTTGGGCCAAACGCGAAAGGCATAAATTCTGAAAAATGTCACTTGTGGTCATTTTTATGTTATCTCAATTGTTTTGCCCCCAGATTGTACCAAAATGCCAAATCAGACATCCAGTTTAACTACTCTGCATCTAGCGTGTCTATTCATGTGTAAAATAATTGTCTGGGACTCACTGTTTAGTGGTAGGACACAAACAAGTTGTTAGGAACAATTCTTCGTAAAATTTGTTTTTCACTTTTATCTTATCTATTTTTCTGTCACCTACGAGCTCCAAAGTGTCCAATTTCTCATCTAGAGTATCTCGTCAAGTGTGAAAAATGATAGACTGAGACTAAATTGGCAACTTTTTTGAAAAAATATTATTTTGGCCAAACGCGAAAGGCATAAATTCTGCAAAAATGTCACTTGTGGTCATTTTTATGTTATCTCAATTGTTGCCCCCAGATTGTACAAAAATGCCAAATCAGACATTCAGTTTACCTACTCTGCATCTAGCGTGTCTATTCATGTGTAAAATAATTGTCTGGGACTCACTGTTTAGTGGTAGGACACAAACAAGTTGTTAGGAACAATTCTTCGTAAAATTTGTTTTTCACTTTTATCTTATCTATTTTTCTGTCACCAATGAGCTCCAAAGTGTCCAATTTATCATCTAGAGTATCTCGTCAAGTGTGAAATTATAGACTGAGACTAAATTGGCAACTTTTTGGAAAATATGATTTTGGCTATACGCGAAAGGCATAAATTCTGGAAAAATGTAACTTGTGGTCATTTTTATGTTATCTCAATTGTTGCTCCCAGATTGTACAAAAATGCCAAATCAGACATCCAGTTTAACTACTCTGCATCTAGCGTGTCTATTCATGTGTAAAATAATTGTCTGGGACTCACTGTTTAGTGGTAGGACACAAACAAGTTGTTAGGAACAATTCTTCGTAAAATTTGTTTTTCACTTTTTATCTTATCTATTTTTCTGTCACCAACGAGCTCCAAAGTGTCCAATTTATCATCTAGAGTATCTCGTCAAGTGTGAAATGATAGACTGAGACTAAATTGGCAACTTTTTTGAAAATATGATTTTGGCCAAACGCGAAAGGCATAAATTCTGGAAAATTGTCACTTGTGGTCATTTTTATGTTATCTCAATTGTTGCCCCCAGATTGTACCAAAATGCCAAATCAGACATTCAGTTTTACCTACTCTGCATCTAGCGTGTCTATTCATGTGTAAAATAATTGTCTGGGACTCACTGTTTAGTGGTAGGACACAAACAAGTTGTTAGGAACAATTCTTCGTAAAATTTGTTTTTCACTTTTTATCTTATCTATTTTTCTGTCACCAACGAGCTCCAAAGTGTCCAATTTATCATCTAGAGTATCTCGTCAAGTGTGAAATGATAGACTGAGACTAAATTGGCAACTTTTTTGGAAAATATTATTTTGGCCAAACGCGAAAGGCATAAATTCTGCAAAAAATGTCACTTGTGGTCATTTTTATGTTATCTCAATTGTTGCCCCCAGATTGTACAAAAATGCCAAATCAGACATCCAGTTTAACTACTCTGCATCTAGCGTGTCTATTCATGTGTAAAATAATTGTCTGGGACTCACTGTTTAGTGGTAGGACACAAACAAGTTGTTAGGAACATTTTCTTCGTAAAATTTGTTTTTCACTTTTATCTTATCTATTTTTCTGTCACCTATGAGCTCCAAAGTGTCCAATTTCTCATCTAGAGTATCTCGTCAAGTGTGAAATGATAGACTGAGACTAAATTGGCAACTTTTTTGGAAAATATGATTTTGGCCAAACGCGAAAGGCATAAATTCTGGAAAAAATGTCACTTGTGGTCATTTTTATGTTATCTCAATTGTTGCCCCCAGATTGTACAAAAATGCCAAATCAGACATTCCAGTTTAACTACTCTGCATCTAGCGTGTCTATTCATGTGTAAAATAATTGTCTGGGACTCACTGTTTAGTGGTAGGACACAAACAAGTTGTTAGGAACAATTTCTTCGTAAAATTTTGTTTTTCACTTTTATCTTATCTATTTTTCTGTCACCAACGAGCTCCGAAGCGTCCAATTTCTCATCTAGAGTATCTCGTCAAGTGTGAAATGATAGACTGAGACTATATTGGCAACTTTTTTTGGAAAATATGATTGTGGCCAAACGCGAAAGGCATAAATTCTGGAAAAATGTCACTTGTGGTCATTTTTATGTTATCTCAATTGTTGCCCCCAGATTGTGCAAAAATGCCAAATCAGACATTCAGTTTAACTGCTCTGCATCTAGCGTGTCTATTCATGTGTAAAATAATTGTCTGGGACTCACTGTTTATTGGTAGGACACAAACAAGTTGTTAGGAACAATTCTTCGTAAAATTTGTTTTTCACTTTTATCTTATCTATTTTTCTGTCACCTATGAGCTCCAAAGTGTCCAATTTCTCATCTAGAGTATCTCGTCAAGTGTGAAATGATAGACTGAGACTAAATTGGCAACTTTTTTGCAAATATTATTTTGGCCAAACGCGTAAGGCATAAATTCTGGAAAAATGTCACTTGTGGTCATTTTTATGTTATCTCAATTGTTGCCCCCCAGATTGTACCAAAATGTCAAATCAGACATTCAGTTTACCTACTCTGCATCTAGCGTGTCTATTCATGTGTAAAATAATTGTCTGGGACTCACTGTTTAGTGGTAGGACACAAACAAGTTGTTAGGAACATTTCTTCGTAAAATTTGTTTTTCACTTTTATCTTATCTATTTTTCTGTCACCTATGAGCTCCAAAGTGTCCAATTTCTCATCTAGAGTATCTCGTCAAGTGTGAAATGATAGACTGAGACTAAATTGGCAACTTTTTTGGAAAAAATATGATTTTGGCCAAACGCGTAAGGCATAAATTCTGAAAAATTGTCACTTGTGGTCATTTTTATGTTATCTCAATTGTTGCCCCCAGATTGTACAAAAATGCCAAATCAGACATTCAGTTTAACTACTCTGCATCTAGCGTGTCTATTCATGTGTAAAATAATTGTCTGGGACTCACTGTTTAGTGGTAGGACACAAACAAGTTGTTAGGAACATTTCTTCGTAAAATTTGGTCACTTGTGGTCATTTTTATCTTATCTCAATTGTTGCCCCAGATTGTACAAAAATGCCAAATCAGACATCCAGTTTAACTACTCTGCATCTAGCGTGTCTATTCATGTGTAAAATAATTGTCTGGGACTCACTGTTTAGTGGTAGGACACAAACAAGTTGTTAGGAACATTTCTTCGTAAAATTTGTTTTTCATTTTTATCTTATCTATTTTTCTGTCACCTATGAGCTCCAAAGTGTCCAATTTCTCATCTAGAGTATCTCGTCAAGTGTTAAATTATAGACTGAGACTAAATTGACAACTTTTTGGAAAATATGATTTTGGCCAAACGCGAAAGGCATAAATTCTGTAAAAATGTCACTTGTGGTCATTTTTATGTTTTCTTAATTGTTGCCTCCATATTGTACCAAAATGCCAAATCAGAAATTCAGTTTACATACTCTGCATCTAGCGTGTCTATTCATGTGTAAAATAATTGTCTGGGACTCACTGTTTAGTGGTAGGACACAAACAAGTTGTTAGGAACAATTCGTTGTAAAATTTGTTTTTCACTTTTATCTTATCTATTTTTCTGTCACCAACGAGCTCCAAAGTGTCCAATTTATCATCTAGAGTATCTCGTCAAGTGTTAAATTATAGACTGAGACTAAATTGACAACTTTTTTGGAAAATATGATTTTGGCCAAACGCGAAAGGCATAAATTCTGGAAAAATGTCACTTGTGGTCATTTTTATGTTATCTCAATTGTTGCCCCCAGATTGTACAAAAATGCCAAATCAGACATCCAGTTTAACTACTCTGCATCTAGCGTGTCTATTCATGTGTAAAATAATTGTCTGGGACTCACTGTTTAGTGGTAGGACACAAACAAGTTGTTAGGAACATTTCTTCGTAAAATTTGTTTTTCACTTTTATCTTATCTATTTTTCTGTCACCTATGAGCTCCAAAGTGTCCAATTTCTCATCTAGAGTATCTCGTCAAGTGTGAAATGATAGACTGAGACTAAATTGGCAACTTTTTGGAAAATATGATTTTGGCCAAACGCGAAAGGCATAAATTCTGGAAAAATGTCATTTGTGGTCATTTTTATGTTATCTCAATTGTTGCCCCCAGATTGTACCAAAATGCCAAATCAGAAATTCAGTTTACATACTCTGCATCTAGCGTGTCTATTCATGTGTAAAATAATTGTCTGGGACTCGCTGTTTAGTGGTAGGACACAAACATGTTGTTAGGAACAATTCTTTGTAAAATTTGTTTTTCACTTTTAACTTATCTATTTTTCTGTCACCAACGAGCTTTAAAGTGTCCAATTTATCATCTAGAGTATCTCGTCAAGTGTGAAATGATAGACTGAGACTAAATTGGCAACTTTTTTGCAAATATTTTTTTGGCCAAACGCGTAAGGCATAAATTCTGCGAAATTGTCACTTGTGGTCATTTTTATCTTATCTCAATTGTTGCCCCAGATTGTACAAAAATGCCAAATCAGACATCCAGTTTAACTACTCTGCATCTAGCGTGTCTATTCATGTGTAAAATAATTGCCTGGGACTCACTGTTCAGTAGTAGGACACAAACAAGTTGTTAGGAACATTTCTTTGTAATATTTGTTTTACACTTTTATCTTATCTATTTTTCTGTCACCAACGAGCTCCAAAGTGTCCAATTTCTCATCTAGAGTATCTCGTCAAGTGTGAAATGATAGACTGAGACTAAATTGGCAACTTTTTGGAAAATATGATTTTGGCCAAACGCGAAAGGCATAAATTCTGGAAAAATGTCACTTGTGGTCATTTTTATGTTATCTCAATTGTAACAATTGAGAAAACATAAAAATGACCACAAGTGACATTTATTTATGCCTTTCGCGTTTGGCCAAAATCATATTTTCCAAAAAGTTGTCAATTTAGTCTCAGTCTATAATTTCACACTTGACGAGATACTCTAGATGAGAAATTGGACACTTTGGAGCTCATAGGTGACAGAAAAATAGATAAGATAAAAGTGAAAAACAAATTTTACGAAGAAATGTTCCTAACAACTTGTTTGTGTCCTACCACTAAACAGTGAGTCCCAGACAATTATTTTACACATGAATAGACACGCTAGATGCAGAGTAGTTAAACTGGATGTCTGATTTGGCATTTTTGTACAATCTGGGGGCAACAATTGAGATAACATAAAAATGACCACAAGTGACAATTTTCGCAGAATTTATGCCTTACGCGTTTGGCCAAAATAATATTTGCAAAAAAGTTGCCAATTTAGTCTCAGTCTATCATTTCACACTTGACGAGATACTCTAGATGATAAATTGGACACTTTGGAGCTCGTTGGTGACAGAAAAATAGATAAGATAAAAGTGAAAAACAAATTTTACAAAGAATTGTTCCTAACAACATGTTTGTGTCCTACCACTAAACAGTGAGTCCCAGACAATTATTTTACACATGAATAGACACGCTAGATGCAGAGTATGTAAACTGAATTTCTGATTTGGCATTTTGGTACAATCTGGGGGCAACAATTGAGAAAACATAAAAATGACCACAAGTGACATTTTTCCAGAATTTATGCCTTTCGCGTTTGGCCAAAATCATATTTTCCAAAAAGTTGTCAATTTAGTCTCAGTCTATCATTTCACACTTGACGAGATACTCTAGATGAGAAATTGGACACTTTGGAGCTCATAGGTGACAGAAAAATAGATAAGATAAAAGTGAAAAACAAATTTTACGAAGAAATGTTCCTAACAACTTGTTTGTGTCCTACCACTAAACAGTGAGTCCCAGACAATTATTTTACACATGAATAGACACGCTAGATGCAGAGTAGTTAAACTGGATGTCTGATTTGGCATTTTTGTACAATCTGGGGGCAACAATTGAGATAACATAAAAATGACCACAAGTGACATTTCGCAGAATTTATGCCTTACGCGTTTGGCCAAAATCATATTTTGCAAAAAAGTTGCCAATTTAGTCTCAGTCTATCATTTCACACTTGACGAGATACTCTAGATGAGAAATTGGACACTTTGGAGCTCATTGGTGACAGAAAAATAGATAAGATAAAAGTGAAAAACAAATTTTACGAAGAAATTGTTCCTAACAACTTGTTTGTGTCCTACCACTAAACAGTGAGTCCCAGACAATTATTTTACACATGAATAGACACGCTAGATGCAGAGTAGTGTAAACTGAATGTCTGATTTGGCATTTTTGTACAATCTGGGGGCAACAATTGAGATAACATAAAAATGACCACAAGTGACATTTTTCCAGAATTTATGCCTTTCGCGTTTGGCCAAAATCATATTTCCAAAAAGTTGCCAATTTAGTCTCAGTCTATCATTTCACACTTGACGAGATACTCTAGATGAGAAATTGGACACTTTGGAGCTCATAGGTGACAGAAAAATAGATAAGATAAAAGTGAAAAAACAAATTTTACGAAGAAATGTTCCTAACAACTTGTTTGTGTCCTACCACTAAACAGTGAGTCCCAGACAATTATTTTACACATGAATAGACACGCTAGATGCAGAGTAGTTAAACTGGATGTCTGATTTGGCATTTTTGTACAATCTGGGGGCAACAATTGAGAAAACATAAAAATGACCACAAGTGACATTTTTCCAGAATTTATGCCTTTCGCGTTTGGCCAAAATCATATTTTCCAAAAAAGTTGCCAATTTAGTCTCAGTCTATCATTTCACACTTGACGAGATACTCTAGATGAGAAATTGGACACTTTGGAGCTCATAGGTGACAGAAAAATAGATAAGATAAAAGTGAAAAACAAATTTTACGAAGAAATGTTCCTAACAACTTGTTTGTGTCCTACCACTAAACAGTGAGTCCCAGACAATTATTTTACACATGAATAGACACGCTAGATGCAGAGAGTGGTAAACTGGATGTCTGATTTGGCATTTTTTGTACAATCTGGGGGGCAACAATTGAGATAACATAAAAATGACCACAAGTGACATTTTTCCAGAATTTATGCCTTTCGCGTTTGGCCAAAATCATATTTTCCAAAAAAGTTGCCAATTTAGTCTCAGTCTATCATTTCACACTTGACGAGATACTCTAGATGAGAAATTGGACACTTTGGAGCTCATAGGTGACAGAAAAATAGATAAGATAAAAGTGTGAAAAACAAATTTTACGAAGAAATGTTCCTAACAACTTGTTTGTGTCCTACCACTAAACAGTGAGTCCCAGACAATTATTTTACACATGAATAGACACGCTAGATGCAGAGTAGTTAAACTGGATGTCTGATTTGGCATTTTTGTACAATCTGGGGGCAACAATTGAGATAAAATAAAAATGACCACAAGTGACATTTTTCCAGAATTTATGCCTTTCGCGTTTGGCCAAAATCATATTTTCCAAAAAGTTGCCAATTTAGTCTCAGTCTATCATTTCACACTTGACGAGATACTCTAGATGAGAAATTGGACACTTTGGAGCTCATAGGTGACAGAAAAAAATAGATAAGATAAAAGTGAAAAACAAATTTTACGAAGAAATGTTCCTAACAACTTGTTTGTGTCCTACCACTAAACAGTGAGTCCCAGACAATTATTATTTTACACATGAATAGACACGCTAGATGCAGAGTAGTTAAACTGGATGTCTGATTTGGCATTTTTGTACAATCTGGGGGCAACAATTGAGAAAACATAAAAATGACCACAAGTGACATTTTTCCAGAATTTATGCCTTTCGCGTTTGGCCAAAATCATATTTTCCAAAAAGTTGTCAATTTAGTCTCAGTCTATCATTTCACACTTGACGAGATACTCTAGATGAGAAATTGGACACTTTGGAGCTCATAGGTGACAGAAAAATAGATAAGATAAAAGTGAAAAACAAATTTTACGAAGAAATGTTCCTAACAACTTGTTTGTGTCCTACCACTAAACAGTGAGTCCCAGACAATTATTTTACACATGAATAGACACGCTAGATGCAGAGTAGGTAAACTGGATGTCTGATTTGGCATTTTTGTACAATCTGGGGGCAACAATTGAGATAACATAAAAATGACCACAAGTGACATTTTCGCAGAATTTATGCCTTTCGCGTTTGGCCAAAATCATATTTTGCAAAAAAGTTGCCAATTTAGTCTCAGTCTATCATTTCACACTTGACGAGATACTCTAGATGATAAATTGGACACTTTGGAGCTCATTGGTGACAGAAAAATAGATAAGATAAAAGTGAAAAACAAATTTTACGAAGAAATGTTCCTAACAACTTGTTTGTGTCCTACCACTAAACAGTGAGTCCCAGACAATTATTTTACACATGAATAGACACGCTAGATGCAGAGTAGTGTAAACTGGATGTCTGATTTGGCATTTTTGTACAATCTGGGGGCAACAATTGAGATAACATAAAAATGACCACAAGTGACATTTTTCCAGAATTTATGCCTTTCGCGTTTGGCCAAAATCATATTTTCCAAAAAGTTGCCAATTTAGTCTCAGTCTATCATTTCACACTTGACGAGATACTCTAGATGAGAAATTGGACACTTTGGAGCTCATAGGTGACAGAAAAATAGATAAGATAAAAGTGAAAAACAAATTTTACGAAGAAATGTTCCTAACAACTTGTTTGTGTCCTACCACTAAACAGTGAGTCCCAGACAATTATTTTACACATGAATAGACACGCTAGATGCAGAGTAGTTAAACTGGATGTCTGATTTGGCATTTTTGTACAATCTGGGGGGCAACAATTGAGAAAACATAAAAAAAATGACCACAAGTGACATTTTTCCAGAATTTATGCCTTTCGCGTTTGGCCAAAAAATCATATTTTCCAAAAAAGTTGTCAATTTAGTCTCAGTCTATAATTTCACACTTGACGAGATACTCTAGATGAGAAATTGGACACTTTGGAGCTCATAGGTGACAGAAAAATAGATAAGATAAAAGTGAAAAACAAATTTTACGAAGAAATGTTCCTAACAACTTGTTTGTGTCCTACCACTAAACAGTGAGTCCCAGACAATTATTTTACACATGAATAGACACGCTAGATGCAGAGTAGTTAAACTGGATGTCTGATTTGGCATTTTTGTACAATCTGGGGGCAACAATTGAGAAAACATAAAAATGACCACAAGTGACATTTTTCCAGAATTTATGCCTTTCGCGTTTGGCCAAAATCATATTTTCCAAAAAGTTGTCAATTTAGTCTCAGTCTATAATTTCACACTTGACGAGATACTCTAGATGAGAAATTGGACACTTTGGAGCTCATAGGTGACAGAAAAATAGATAAGATAAAAGTGAAAAACAAATTTTACGAAGAAATGTTCCTAACAACTTGTTTGTGTCCTACCACTAAACAGTGAGTCCCAGACAATTATTTTACACATGAATAGACACGCTAGATGCAGAGTAGTTAAACTGGATGTCTGATTTGGCATTTTTGTACAATCTGGGGGCAACAATTGAGATAACATAAAAATGACCACAAGTGACATTTTTCGCAGAATTTATGCCTTACGCGTTTGGCCAAAATAATATTTGCAAAAAAGTTGCCAATTTAGTCTCAGTCTATCATTTCACACTTGACGAGATACTCTAGATGAGAAATTGGACACTTTGGAGCTCGTTGGTGACAGAAAAATAGATAAGATAAAAGTGAAAAACAAATTTTACGAAGAAATGTTCCTAACAACTTGTTTGTGTCCTACCACTAAACAGTGAGTCCCAGACAATTATTTTACACATGAATAGACACGCTAGATGCAGAGTAGTGTAAACTGGAATGTCTGATTTGGCATTTTTGTACAATCTGGGGGGCAACAATTGAGATAACATAAAAATGACCACAAGTGACATTTTTCCAGAATTTATGCCTTTCGCGTTTGGCCAAAATCATATTTTCCAAAAAGTTGCCAATTTAGTCTCAGTCTATCATTTCACACTTGACGAGATACTCTAGATGAGAAATTGGACACTTTGGAGCTCATAGGTGACAGAAAAATAGATAAGATAAAAGTGAAAAACAAATTTTACGAAGAAATGTTCCTAACAACTTGTTTGTGTCCTACCACTAAACAGTGAGTCCCAGACAATTATTTTACACATGAATAGACACGCTAGATGCAGAGTGGTTAAACTGGATGTCTGATTTGGCATTTTTGTACAATCTGGGGGCAACAATTGAGATAACATAAAAATGACCACAAGTGACATTTTTCCAGAATTTATGCCTTTCGCGTTTGGCCAAAATCATATTTTCCAAAAAGTTGTCAATTTAGTCTCAGTCTATAATTTCACACTTGACGAGATACTCTAGATGAGAAATTGGACACTTTGGAGCTCATAGGTGACAGAAAAATAGATAAGATAAAAGTGAAAAAAACAAATTTTACGAAGAAATGTTCCTAACAACTTGTTTGTGTCCTACCACTAAACAGTGAGTCCCAGACAATTATTTTACACATGAATAGACACGCTAGATGCAGAGTAGTTAAACTGGATGTCTGATTTGGCATTTTTGTACAATCTGGGGGCAACAATTGAGAAAACATAAAAATGACCACAAGTGACATTTTTCCAGAATTTATGCCTTTCGCGTTTGGCCAAAATCATATTTTCCAAAAAAGTTGCCAATTTAGTCTCAGTCTATCATTTCACACTTGACGAGATACTCTAGATGAGAAATTGGACACTTTGGAGCTCATAGGTGACAGAAAAATAGATAAGATAAAAGTGAAAAACAAATTTTACGAAGAAATGTTCCTAACAACTTGTTTGTGTCCTACCACTAAACAGTGAGTCCCAGACAATTATTTTACACATGAATAGACACGCTAGATGCAGAGTAGTTAAACTGGATGTCTGATTTGGCATTTTTGTACAATCTGGGGGCAACAATTGAGATAACATAAAAATGACCACAAGTGACATTTTTCGCAGAATTTATGCCTTACGCGTTTGGCCAAAATAATATTTGCAAAAAAGTTGCCAATTTAGTCTCAGTCTATCATTTCACACTTGACGAGATACTCTAGATGAGAAATTGGACACTTTGGAGCTCATAGGTGACAGAAAAATAGATAAGATAAAAGTGAAAAACAAAATTTTACAAAGAAATGTTCCTAACAACTTGTTTGTGTCCTACCACTAAACAGTGAGTCCCAGACAATTATTTTACACATGAATAGACACGCTAGATGCAGAGTAGTGTAAACTGGATGTCTGATTTGGCATTTTTGTACAATCTGGGGGCAACAATTGAGATAACATAAAAATGACCACAAGTGACATTTTTCCAGAATTTATGCCTTTCGCGTTTGGCCAAAAATCATATTTTCCAAAAAAGTTGCCAATTTAGTCTCAGTCTATCATTTCACACTTGACGAGATACTCTAGATGAGAAATTGGACACTTTGGAGCTCATAGGTGACAGAAAAATAGATAAGATAAAAGTGAAAAACAAATTTTACGAAGAAATGTTCCTAACAACTTGTTTGTGTCCTACCACTAAACAGTGAGTCCCAGACAATTATTTTACACATGAATAGACACGCTAGATGCAGAGTAGGTAAACTGAATGTCTGATTTGGCATTTTTGTACAATCTGGGGGCAACAATTGAGAAAACATAAAAATGACCACAAGTGACATTTTTCCAGAATTTATGCCTTTCGCGTTTGGCCAAAATCATATTTTCCAAAAAGTTGCCAATTTAGTCTCAGTCTATCATTTCACACTTGACGAGATACTCTAGATGAGAAATTGGACACTTTGGAGCTCATAGGTGACAGAAAAATAGATAAGATAAAAGTGAAAAACAAATTTTTACGAAGAAATGTTCCTAACAACTTGTTTGTGTCCTACCACTAAACAGTGAGTCCCAGACAATTATTTTACACATGAATAGACACGCTAGATGCAGAGTAGTAAACTGAATGTCTGATTTGGCATTTTTGTACAATCTGGGGGCAACAATTGAGAAAACATAAAAATGACCACAAGTGACATTTTTCCAGAATTTATGCCTTTCGCGTTTGGCCAAAATCATATTTTCCAAAAAGTTGCCAATTTAGTCTCAGTCTATAATTTCACACTTGACGAGATACTCTAGATGAGAAATTGGACACTTTGGAGCTCATAGGTGACAGAAAAATAGATAAGATAAAAGTGAAAAACAAATTTTACGAAGAAATGTTCCTAACAACTTGTTTGTGTCCTACCACTAAACAGTGAGTCCCAGACAATTATTTTACACATGAATAGACACGCTAGATGCAGAGTAGTTAAACTGGATGTCTGATTTGGCATTTTTGTACAATCTGGGGGCAACAATTGAGATAACATAAAAATGACCACAAGTGACATTTTTCCAGAATTTATGCCTTTCGCGTTTGGCCAAAATCATATTTTCAAAAAAGTTGCCAATTTAGTCTCAGTCTATCATTTCACACTTGACGAGATACTCTAGATGAGAAATTGGACACTTTGGAGCTCATAGGTGACAGAAAAATAGATAAGATAAAAGTGAAAAACAAATTTTACGAAGAAATGTTCCTAACAACTTGTTTGTGTCCTACCACTAAACAGTGAGTCCCAGACAATTATTTTACACATGAATAGACACGCTAGATGCAGAGTAGTTAAACTGGATGTCTGATTTGGCATTTTTGTACAATCTGGGGGCAACAATTGAGATAACATAAAAATGACCACAAGTGACAATTTCGCAGAATTTATGCCTTACGCGTTTGGCCAAAATCATATTTGCAAAAAAGTTGCCAATTTAGTCTCAGTCTATCATTTCACACTTGACGAGATACTCTAGATGATAAATTGGACACTTTGGAGCTCATAGGTGACAGAAAAATAGATAAGATAAAAGTGAAAAACAAATTTTACAAAGAATTGTTCCTAACAACTTGTTTGTGTCCTACCACTAAACAGTGAGTCCCAGACAATTATTTTACACATGAATAGACACGCTAGATGCAGAGTATGTAAACTGAATGTCTGATTTGGCATTTTGGTACAATCTGGGGGCAACAATTGAGATAACATAAAAATGACCACAAGTGACATTTTTCCAGAATTTATGCCTTTCGCGTTTGGCCAAAATCATATTTTCAAAAAAGTTGCCAATTTAGTCTCAGTCTATCATTTCACACTTGACGAGATACTCTAGATGAGAAATTGGACACTTTGGAGCTCATAGGTGACAGAAAAATAGATAAGATAAAAGTGAAAAACAAATTTTACGAAGAAATGTTCCTAACAACTTGTTTGTGTCCTACCACTAAACAGTGAGTCCCAGACAATTATTTTACACATGAATAGACACGCTAGATGCAGAGTAGTTAAACTGAATGTCTGATTTGGCATTTTTGTACAATCTGGGGGCAACAATTGAGAAAACATAAAAATGACCACAAGTGACATTTTTCCAGAATTTATGCCTTTCGCGTTTGGCCAAAATCATATTTTCCAAAAAGTTGTCAATTTAGTTTTGGGCCAAAAACAATTTTTTCCAAAAAAATGTCCCAATTTTGTTCCCGGGCTATAATTAAAAACTTTTTGAGATTTCTCAGATGAGGGAAAATTTGGAAAACTTTGGAGCCAAAAGGGACAGAAAAGTAAAATAAAGGGTAAAAGGAAAA
>CAJHNH020005276.1:0-2500 GCA_905116865.2 Candidula unifasciata
TGATTTTTTCCCCAGCAAATAAAGCAGAATTAAAACTAGATGTTTGTTTACATTGAAACCAATACTTACAAAGATTAACAGGTTGAATAACAAATTTCAAAATCCTACACCAAACAGTTACTGGAATACATATTTATAAAGCTAGGCACGACATATGAAACAGACTATAACAGCTTTTATAACTGCTTATTTATTACGGTGGTTTAGTTTGTGTGTGTATGTGTTTATTTGTTTGTCTTTTCCCATCATTCACTGCAACTGAATCTTTCTTACTTAAGGTTGCTCTATAAAATAATAATGAGCATTTATGTCTAGTGCGTATTTTAGTAATAGGTGTTTATTTCTACATTTTCCTATTGTAAAAGAAAATCAATACTTGTTAATGTCTGTCTGTCATGAAATCCCCATTATTCATCCTATAGAATCCGAACGCTTGTTAGATTTCGGTTTTTAGCTAAAGGCAGCTTTATATTTTTTTGCTATTTAGCACATTGTTATCACAATCATCATCATCGAGCACTTAAACCAGACGTAGGCCCCTAGAGCACACCTCCTCCCCCCATTCATTTTTTCACCTGGCTTCATAATCAGTCGCCGATTGGGTGTACAAATGTTGGTCGCCAACATGGAGAGGGGGATGGCGGGTCGGGGATGTCCTCTAAGAACTATAGGGTTATTAAAAGCGTTAACATTTTGTCTAACACTGAAGGGATCAACTTCATAGGGTTCCGTATAGCTCCCCTCCCCCCTCCCTCTTTTCCTCTTCCTCTTTGCCGTGGGTCAAGCAGACACTTGTGGTCATTCCCCCATTGTTGAACATCATTACTCGAATTATTCAAAGAGTTGAGAGTTTTATCACTCTGTGTCGTCGCCAATGACAGATTTAGAACACTTTAAACCGGCCTTTTTCGGAAATCTGAAATCTTTTGTTTTTCTTCCTCTTGTAACGGAATTTCGCTACTTTTGCAGTTTCAAATCTATTTTCTTTTTCAGTGAGATGCATTGAAAGTGCTCACATGTGAATACTGTCGAACTCTTTAATCAATGCAGCTTACAAAAACATGTTATTGCAAGCACATTTTTAATATCTCTATCGTCCTTTTCAGGATGAAATATTTTATTTGAAGCTCCACCCTGGCTTTTGCCGGGGGCCGCAATATAGGCAGGCCATAAATATGGCCAAATGTCTGAACGCGGTTTCTGGGACCTCTCCACGGCGATCCTCATCCGCATGGTGGCACTTTGTGTCATTGGGTGTTTATCGCTTGTGTGATGTCCTAGTGGGGTAGAAAGTCAGTCAGTCAAGCACATTTTATCGAAAACATCCGCAAAATTCAGAGTTGAAAACGGTCTTTCCCGAACGATTGCAGTTGTGATAAATGTAACAATAGATAAGTAATAGCCAAACAGATTTTTCCCTATTATTCTCAAAACGTCTACATCCAATGATCGATTTAAAGAATTCAGCACTTACATGACTGAAAAGGGAACGTTTCTGTTAAAGTCTTTTAATAGAAAATTACCCCAAATTTGTGAAGAAACCACAGCCACCTCCCGCCAAATATCAGCCAAACCTTGAAGAAAGTGCTGAATCATGAACTAATCACACCCTCAGTTGTGACATTCCAGTACTGGGCTTACATGGTTTCTGAACTTGGAGAGGGGAAGAAGAGATCTGCAACATAATGCTTGAGGAGACTGTAGACTGATATCGTGTAGGAAATCACTGGCTTCGTCTAAGTAGTTCACCTTTGTGCCCTTGTGTGCTGTGTGTGTAGACTACAAGACTACAGAACATTTCCTGCAAGAATGTTTCTTGTTCAGCCCATTAAGAAGGGAATACTGGCCCAGTGAGTCATCACTGCATGCAAAGTTGTATGGGACTAAAAAAGAAATAATTAAAACATTTAAGTTTATCACAAGAACCTGTCGGTGTGAACCAGAAAGCAAACACAAGGAGGCGAAGTATGGGGAATAACGCCATACATACAATTTGCTACAGTATTTGCAGGACCTTTTCACGACTTGCATACGGTCCTAACAGTTAAAAGTCTTAGTGAAAATTCATCAAGAAAGAAAAAATGGTGCCCTCTCAACAATGTCTTCGCTCCTGTTGAAAACTTGTATCCACTGCTCACTTGAGAATATTACGCGATAAAGGCCCAATCTTTTCCACGGTAGGATTCTCGCACCACAGTTTTAAAACCACGTGACCAGTTTTATTCTAAACTGCTAGTCGTGGGAATCGAGCTCTCGGGAGTTGATGATTGTAAAATACCCTTACTAAACTCTTTACATGGGATTACTATGGAACACACACACACACACACACACACACACACACACACACACACACACTCAAGGACTGATCCCATCTCTGCCTCTGGACGATTTAAAAAAAAAAGGCGCACAAAGACAATGCATTATAGCAAGAACTGAGAATGTTTGATTGTTTACCATCATCAGCTGTAGCAGCAATAGAAGCAATAACAACAATAAC
>CAJHNH020005276.1:7500-23558 GCA_905116865.2 Candidula unifasciata
TGGTTTGTTCGGCAGAGCTATAAACATGGATTTTAAAAGGTCATTTGGAATATACCCACTGTTATAAATATCATTTAAAAGTTTAGTTATTATTTCAATTCCAAAATTTCCCAGTGCTTCGATTTCTTCCAGTGAGATGTTGTCTGGCCCGGGTGCTTTTCCTTTCTTCATATGATGTATTGCATCCTCAACTTCTGCAGTCATTATTGGTGGACCATCATTGTTGTTCTGCAGTTCTACGTCTGGTCTATTATCATCATACAATTCCCCTATATACTCTGTCCATCTGTTAATTATATTACTATGTCCCATTAATAAGTCACCATCCTTTGATATCAAACATCCAGTGCTGTTACGTGTCATCTTTCCTGTTAACATATTTATCTGTTGGTACATGGAATGTGAGTCTTTCCCGTGATTTTCCCCAATCTCTGTACACATTTGATTCAGCCAGGCTTCTTTAGCCACTTTGCATTTGTTCACTATTTCTTTTTGTATTCTAGAGTATTCTTCTTTATCATTCTTTTTCTTCCTTCTTTCATCCATCAACTGCAGAATTTCGGTTGACATCCATTTCTTTTTTGCAACTGTATGGGTTGGTGGGATTGTCTCTTTTGATGTCTGCTGAATTGACTCACGCAACATATCCCACTGTTCATAAATTGTTTGTATAATTTCCATTGCATTATACCGGTACATCAACATAACATGCTTTATTGATAAAATACAACTGCTGTGTGAAAGATGGGTGTTTGGAGGGGCCGAGTGTAAGACGGGCCGGGGTGCCTAATTTATGACCCTTTAAAAAAAAAGAAAATCGTTTGTTCGTTCTGTTCCTGTTCCGACGAAAGCCACACAGAACGTCCATCACTGTCAAGTAGGAAAAACAAAGTGACAGACTGCAGTCTCAGCAAATCCAATAGCGTAGACGAGCATCACATTCATGAGGTAGCCATCAGATGTGTCAACAAACAGTCCGACACTAGATATGCTGTTCATCGTCGATGGAAGTAGCAGTTACAGCAGATTAGTAAAAGAAGAAGAAGCAGTGCACATGTAATAAATCGCATAAGGCACCACCAGTTTTCTGGAAAACAGACCATCATCATCATCATCATCACCGCAACCACCACCATCACTGGCTTTGCCAAAAAAAAAAAAAAAAAAAAAAACACCAGCGATCATGCTTCACAATCTAACACAATTACTCGCTTCCCTTCCTGGAACAGATTTTAGGTTCTGTCCCTACTGTGGTCAGACCATATAGACATTTATGTTGGCCTTCATCTTGCTCATTAACCTATCAAGTATGCCATCAAGTTTCCATTTAACTTCATGGCATGCCCTGAAAATCTTGACAGTCGAAGAAAAGTTTCTAATTAACTTGTGATTTCTATCTGCATCTTCAAGACTGCATTAGGATGATGATGTACTAAACGTATAGTATTTCTTTCAGAAATCAAAATTCTGCTACCAATCTCTGGGTTACAAGCCAGCTAATGGTTTCATCATATTTTCTTAATTATTTTCTTTAAAAGATCCTGATAAATAGTGTTAAGCTGATATATACTATTGCGATGTATTGTATCCTATACTACTTTCTCTCTCTCTCTCTCTCTCTCTCTCTCTCTCTCTCTCTCTCTCTCTCTCTCTCTCTCTCTCCGCAGAACGGATAACCACCAGCAATAAACCACAGTGATCTTCACAAACATTGTAACCGTGAATCAAAAGACACAGTCAGTGAAATGAACTCACAGCTTTCAGAGCCTGAGGCAAAAGGCTTAACAACAGAGACCTTGTTACAAAACTGCCAACGTTGTCCCTAGAAGGGCTTGTTAGCACGCGATATTTCCGTTTGCATCTAGACTGCCGGTTTCCGTGCCTTTCGGCGTAACATATCTGATTTAAGAAAATCCATATTCAGTCCCATTTAGGAGACAGTGGGCCCCCCCCCCCCCCCCACAGAACTGGACCCCGAACCTGTACAAGAATTACATGACAAGTGAATACATAGAACTAGTTTAGTTAAAATTAGGGCTCTACCGAATGGTGATTTTCACTATTCGGCCGAATACGAATAACGGGACCAACTACTCGACCGAATACGAATACAAATACGAATAGTGTATAAAAAAAAAAATATTTATAATGTCAAATGCTCGCTGAACTTTTACTTCACATAAAGTAGCACAGAATAGTCATCTTCTTCTTTAGCATTCTGAGCCCTTGAGGTTTACTGCTGCAGACATCACTGTCTCCATGCATATCTCTGGCTGTCCTTCTCTATACAATTTGTGACACCAGTTGTTTGCAGGTCTGGCTGAACATTATCTCTCGATCTTCTTTTTTGTCTGCCTCGTGGTCTACGCCCATTCCTCTCTCAGGTGTATAAGTTTTACTTCTCTGTCATCTGGCATTCTTTCAATATGCTCCAACTATTTTAGTCTGTTAGCTCTCATGATGCCAGTGATCAATGGTGATTTAAACAGATGATGTGTTACTATGTTGCTTCTCACTCTCCGTTCCCCACTGTTAGCATCTTTGATGGGTCTAAAGATTCGTCGTAAGACTGTTTTCAAAAACCTGTAATAAGGCCTCATCTCTTTTATTTCTGCTTCACGTTTCAGAGCCATATAAAACGACTGGTCAACGTTTCATATATTTTGATCTTGGTGTTGCGAGACAGACACTTTAACTTTAGCAGATGTTAAAGGGCATAGTATACTTTATTTTTAGATTGTATTCTAGATTGTATTTCTTCTCTCAGCATGTCGGAGCAGTTGAAGTTTTCACCCAAGTACTTATATGTTTCAGTTCGTTTGATTTTCATATTATCGATTTTGATGTGGCCGGAGTTCATATACTTTAGTATTCGTACAGAATAGTAAACATTTAAAAACATTTTATGTTTTGCATCCTTCAGTCAGTCTGTGATAAATAATAACTAGGAATGAAAGAATCCTAAGTATTATAACAAGTAACTAAACTTGGAAATTGTCACTAACAGCTTAGTTAATGCATGAAAGCTGCATTAGCTTTCAACAAAACCAATCGTTTCATGTTGTCAGCATTGAGGCAGTGTATGCAGAAGCGGGTGTAAGGTAACTACTATTCGTATTCGGCCCGACCGCAACTATTCGGCCTAATACTGAATAGTCAATAGGTCCACTATTCGGCTCCGAAGCTAATACGAAGCGAATATTCGGCACAGCCCTAGTTAAAATGCTTGCAGTATGTAAGCAGGCGTGTGAATGGAGTAACTTACTAAATAGCCGAATGTCTTTTAAACTTGACTGTATTGACATTTCCCCCCTCGTTACATTTTGCAGCAATTTCTATATTATATGGACAAGTTCTAAACGGAATGACAAGGATCATTGCCACCCATCGGTGGGTGAACAGCAATCTCTCCCACCACACTGTTTAGCGGCAAAAGTAGAAGTTGATGATGATGGTAGACAAGTGGATACAAAGAACAGTAACGGTTTTGTAAAAACCATTACCTTAACTCGAAATATATGTAACCACAAACATATGTAAAATAAACAGAACAATACATCTGACGGCTTAGTTTAGAGATGTTCTGAAGAGAACACCAACAATGTTACAATGTGTGAATGAATTGTTCTTCTTAGTTGCAGGAGAAAGCACCTAACCACAATCTCGTTAAGTGTGTAGGTGACTGTTTTGTAGTCCCGTAATTGAAATGTTTACCCTTCATCTCCTCTTGGCAATCTGGTGTACACAGCAATTACTGCTCTACAGAACGGTGAACAAGGGAACAGTGTTCTGAGGTAAAGCGTCCGCCTCGAGGCTGGAGGTCCCGGGTTCAAGCCCCGGTGAAGGCTGGGATTTTTTCACATGGACTTCTAGTCATTTTCCTCTGGTCTCTGGGTAGTAGGATCAGATCCCAGTGTGTATTGTTGCGCACGTAAAAAGTCAACTGGCAGTTGAAAATCGAAAAGAGTAGCCTAACAGAGCTGTACGGGCATAATTTGGGGTTATAAATCTACCTAAAGTATTTCAGGATCCTCACCGGTGCAACAGAGTTTGTGCACCTCGCTGAGATTCTTCAGACTCAGGCTTGAGTTAGAAGTCGAACGGAGCACTTATAGGTTACACCCCTGTGCCATGACATTGATCGTAAACTAAACCAAACTAACTACTAAAACAGTGAACAGTAGGGATGGGCAATTTTGTGTGGGGGTAGGGGGTGGGGGTTAGGGGGTAGGGGGGTCTGCGGGTCATCCAAATTTCTGCTGGTCATCAGAAGTACCAACCTTTTCGCGGGCTTTATGGGAGGGGGGAGGGGGGGGGGAAACCCAGTATAAACACAAAAGCCAGGTTTCCTCGCGTATTTCTATGGGATATTTTGAAACTATGAACCCTAGCTGTGCATCTCGCATTAGGATACTCTTATCCACTAAAGCTTTTCTATATATTCCAAAATGTGTCTCTTCAAACTGGTTATTTGAAATCAATTGACTGAGTAAATAGAAGGGGTAGGGAAAAACGGGACAAGACTATATAGTAATTTTACACCAGCCTCGAGGGCCTGTAAAAATTGATCGGCGGGCCAGTGTTGGCCATAGTTTGCCAAGCCCTGGTATAAACGAACATTACTGCTCGTTAATTTGTCCATCCATTTTGTTTACAGGATATCACACACTCCAGCATATGTGGCCGTTTGTGGTTCTACAAGGCAGTTCTACACTCAGTTGTTTGCTATTGCTTACTAAACGGTCGGAGCTCTATATATTTTTTTTCGAAATTAACACAAAGCAGATTATTAACAAATCTCTCGCAGCTGTAATCGAACTGGAAATTTTTAAAGCTACCATTAAAGCAGGTTACGGAATCTACATAGGTTATCCCGATGGATCTGTTGAAGAGATTTTTGATGCATGCGGGGAATTCTGTTCAAACTATGAAGCTGAAATAATTGCACTGGAAACAGCAGTATACCACCTAAAGACTGTAATGGATGTTTACCCCTCAAAGGTCCAAAATATTGTCATCTTTACAGATTCAATGTCTGCCCTTCAAGCTCTGGAGGGCAATGAACGCTGCAGAACTGACATAGCCAAGATAATCCTGGATGCCGATCATCTTATTACCTCATACAACATCAGAATAGTGATGCAGTGGATTCCAGGTCACTCCGGCACACCAGGTAATGACAGAGCTGACAGATTGGCAAAGAAAGGAGCAACACAAGAACAACCACCTACAGCGACAACCCTCCAGACAGCAAAAACACTGATAAGAGCTATAAACAAAGAGACTTGGTTGAACAGATGGGCCATGGGAGACACTGGAAGAGAGGTTTATAGACATATGTCTGGCCCTGATCCTAATGACAGCATTAACCATCTAACAAGAAGGGACCAGGCCACCATCTTCAGACTTAGAACGCAACATACTCCACTCAATGGACACCTAAACAGAATACAGCCACAACACTCCCCAGAGTGCCAGCTATGTAACTACCCCTACGAAACTGTTGAACACCATCTCTTTGAGTGCCCAAAACTCAGTGAGACAAGAAGAACGCTACTCCCTCCGAGACCAGACAAGTGGAACACCTTGTACGGAGGAAAAGAACAGCTTGTGAAAACATGCAAATTCCACTACATGGCATTGGGCCAAAGGGCGAAAGCTCATGCGCCGCTGGATCGATAACAACAACAACTGGAAATTTCGGAGTTATAAATCGCGTTCGTAGCTCCCGAGCCACCGACACCTCAGTATTATATACTGCTAACTGGGAAATGTAAATCTTCGGCAAGGGGGAGGGGGGAGGGGGCGGTGGTGCTCTACGGGGGCGATTTAAGTAGCAAAAAGACAAATCGAGTTCTCATCCCCGTATAAAATATGGGAGGGTCTGAGTTGTTGCACCCACCTCCCTCCTCCCCTCCGGACCATGTCTGGACGTTCCTTAAATCGGTTTTAATGCATATTTTTCATATTATTTCAAATATATTATTTTATTTATTTATTGTTCATCTCATAGTTTACTTTCTGCACAATTAATACGTGCACAGGTGGTGCTGTTTTCTAACACCGTCGAATTTTTTACTCTTTCTCGGAATAACAGTATACATCGTAATTGAGAGAAATTGTGTACATGTTATGAGCTAATCAACAAGCATAGGGGCAGTATTTGACGCATCCAATTTACTATTCAAAATCAGCACTCCTTAATTACTTGCATGTTTAACCTCCAAAATTGCGTGAAATTTGATATTTTACCAACTTCGCCTCAAGCCATTTACTGTAAACATGCTAACTGTATGCTTTGAAGCATAAATAAGTTATAAACAAAGAGACTTGGCTGAACAGATGGGCCATGGGAGATACTGGAAGAGAAGTTTATAGACACATGACTAGCCCTGATCCTAATGCAGCATTAACCATTTACAACACTCCCCATAGTGCCAGCTATGTAACTACCCCTACGAAACTGTTGACCATCATCTCTTTGAGCGCCCAAAACTCAACGAGACTAGAAGAATGCTACTCGCTCCGAGACCAGACAAGAGGAACACCTTGTACGGAGGAAAAGAACAGCTTGTGAAAACATGCAAATTCTGGGCCAAAGGGCGAAAGCACATGCGCCGCTGGATCAATAACAACAACAACAAGCATAAATAAGCAAAAAATACAAACTAGAGGTTTGTTTACATTTGCATTGCAAATATCGACAACTTAACACGAAATGTTTGCTGAGTTGAAGATTTGTAAAGCTGGGTAAGACCTTTGGAATAGACTATAGCACTTCTCAAAAGTCATTTAAGTGATAATTTTTTTTTTTTAAATTAACTACAAAATTGAAAACAAAAATTACAATTGCAGTCACTCTGAAACACATGGATTATCAATGTGTAGTGTTGATTTTTTCCCCCAGCTGGTAACCAATTATTATTATTACTATTTCTTGTTAGTCTAAAAAAAAAAAAAAAGCTTTTGTCGAAACTTTCGTGACAGTAGGTGTCTAACCTATTGTCAAGTTCATCCGTTATATTTTGATTGTATGTGTCACATGTGTCAGTCGATATCAGCTTCTATAGAAAATCAGCAATTAAGCCTACTACCCCCCCCCCCTCCCAACCCTCCACCCTCATCCCCCCCCCCCCCCCACACAAAAAAAAAAAAATAAGTTAACATTACAGTGAAGAGGATCGACTTCATTGTCAGTGGTTTCTTTTATGACTCCGTAAAACAACTAGCTACCTCCCCAGAGCTTACACAAAGCATGAACAAGGTAGCTCCATTGACGATTCCCAGAGATGTCTGTAAAAATTGCACTCTTCAACTGAACGACGGGTCCGTGAAACGAACCCGCGACCTTCAGAGCGCGAGGCACCGCTTGATCAATACGCCACGGAGATCCAGTATTTCCAAAATAGAGCCCTTTTAACTAACGGTAAGAATGATATGTTTCTAAAAATCGAGTCTCTAAAACTACATTTTATTAAATAAAGCTATGAACATTTAAGACTAGAATAATTTGTTTCTCAGATAAATCCATTTAAATTCAAAACTAGAATAAACACTTAAGGTAACATTAACATGTTTGCCTGCCTCCTCCAGTGTAGACTCTGGGATCCCATTCTGGGAAAAGGAGAAAAGACTCACATGCCTCGAGCCAAAATAAAGTAACAGGTGACAAAGTATAAATTTGCTGAAGTCAGATGCATTGGGCTGTTAAGCGTAGGTATCGCAGCATAACTGTATACCACAATACAGCGTGTGAATCGCCTTAAAAGGGCGACAGAAGAAGAAGAAGAAAAAGAAGAAGAAGAGAAAAAGAAGAAGAAAATAAAATAATAATAATAATAATAATAATAATAATAATAATAATAATAATAATGAAAAGAAGAAAAAGAAAAAGAAAATAATAATAATAAAAAGAAGAAGTAGAAGAAGAAGAATAATATAATAATAATAATAATAATAAGAAGAAGTAAGTAGTAGTAGTAGTAGTAGTAGTAGTAGTAGTAGTAGTAGTAGTAGGAGTAGTAGTAGTAGTAGTAGTAGTAGTAGAGTAGTAGTAGTAGAGTAGTAGTAGTAGTAGTAGTAGTAGTAGTAGTAGTAGTAGTAGTAGAAGAAGAAGAAGAAGAAGAAGAAGAAGAAGAAGAAGAAGAAGAAGAAGAAGAAGAAAGAAAAAGAGGAAGGAAAAGAAGAAGAAAAAGCAGAAGAATAAGAAGAAGAAGAAGAAGAACAAGAAGAAGAAGAAGAAGAAGAAGAAGAAGAAGAAGAAGAAGAAGAAGAAGAAGAAGAAGAAGAAGAAGAAGAAGAAGAAGAAGAAGAAGAAGAAATCTACCAGAAAGAACCATTTACAGCTAAAATTCAAGAATGCTGTCTCCAAAACCAAGCCATTTAAACTAAAACACAGAAAACTGTTAACTTACTTGAAATGAAGAACAGTACTCCAGGTCTTCACTGCATCTACGTTTCTTTCTACCCGCATGCCTTTCCTTGCTCATTTGGAAAGGCATCTCGGAATGAAGGTTACTCTGACAACGATCAAATATCTCCATGAAGTATGGCCCTGTCTTGGTTTGTAGATCTTACATGATGAGTTGCGGTTCAAGAACTCCAATCAGCGTCTGTCACGTCAAAGATGAAAATGGTTAATTTCTTATGAATTTAATTATATTAGATTCAATGACTGTGACATATTTTTTTTATAAAAAAGTACTATTTGAGGCTACTAGTTTTTGCCTAGGCAATCATAAACGATTAAAAAAACATGAATAATTATAATAATATTAACTTTGAGTCCTAAGAAACGCATCATACGTTCATAGTTTCTTGCCTAGAAGCACATTTAACGCACGATGAGTCAATTTTAGTTTCACTACCCCTTGAGCTTGTGATGCTAAACCCCCTGGGACTCAAAGAGTTAATAATAATAATTTCTTGGCAAGCACGAGTATCAACAACTAAAGGACAGAGGTGACGGCGCTATATTGGTCACATCATAAGAAGAATCTAGAGGAGAATCATCTAAAGCTGACTGACAAGAGGCTAAAGGTGCGAGGACTTCTGGAACTCCATCCACTATATAGATTTTAGGTTCTTTGGAGCCACTTATATATATATATATATATATATATATATATTATATATATATATATATATATATATATATATATATATATATATATATATATAACGTGGCTAAACCAAGAATAAAAAGTCAAAGTAAAGGATTAACACTTTCCACTCCTTCTGGGAGACATTGTGGTGTATTGGTCGGGAGTGAACCCGGACCAGACAAGGAGTTCGTCAACCCGGCGCGCCCGAAAATCAGGTTTAACCAACTTCGCTAGAGAGCCGGGCTATATTATATATATATTATAGATATATATATATAATATATATATATATCTAATATATATATATATTGGAGTGTGATCTATGTGGCTCAGTATAAAGTAAGGCAGCACTTTACTTTCTTGGTGTATTGGGTCCTATAGGACTAGACCTATATTGGTTCCCACAAAAGGTGATGGATCAGTCGACCAGGAACTGGGTCGACACAGGTTCCCACAAAAGTTGGCCAGGGTCACGGTCATTTTTTTTTTTTTATTTCCGGCACCCATAAGGACCCGAAACACACGACCTTTCGATCCGTAGCAACCGTCTAGGTTGTTGCGTACCCTTTACAGGACGTTGCAGAACCAACCCAAACAGCCAAACCTGGCTGTTGTGTGGTTTCTCTAGGCACATTTACGTCCAGTAGTTTGCCATTGCTTTCCTGGAGGGTCAGCTTTCTTGATACCACTGTCGAAACCAACGCAAGGTGCATGGCCCGCAGCTGGGATCGAACCCGGCATCCCGGCATTACGAAGCGTTCGCATCGACTTAGCCACAGAGCCGACAGCAACCGTCTGGTGTCTAGAAATAGACTGCGATCCTGTGTGACACGTAATGGGACAGTGGGCATGAATGAATAATAATAGTAAGGTCTGCTTAACCATAAAAGCTGTTATACTGGGGCCATCCAAGACGGCAGTTTAAAACAAAAATAGAATAGAGGAAGCCAAGAAAAGTTCTGGATGCAGCTGTATTCAGGAAACAATGCTATTGGCAAGGCTGCATTACATTCGCAAGTTAAAAAATAAAAAAAAAAGATACCCGACACAAACCTCAAGTGATACACGAACTCAACCTTCAAGTCTTCTTCTTCTTCTTCTTTCTTCTTCCTTTTCTTCTTCTTCTTCTTCTTCTTCTTTTCCTTCTTACTTCTTCTTTTCTATGACTCATTCTTCTTCTTCTTCTTCTTCTTCTTCTTCTTCTTCTTCTTCTCTTCTTCTTCTTCTCTTCTCTTCTTCTTCTTCTTCTCTTCTTATTCTTTTCTTCTTCTTCTTCTTCTTCTCTTCTTTTATTCTTCCACCTTCCATCGATGTGACAGGGGGAGATGTAATGTTCGTTGATGAGCTCTGTCAAGAGCAATATTAAGACTGATGTTCATTTCTGAAGGCTGTTTTTAATGCCATCACTCCATATTTTCCGAGGTCTTCCACTCGATCTACTACCCGTTGTAACGTTTTAGTGTGGCTTGCTGTGGCAGATAGTACCAGGGCATTTTTGTTAGGTGTCCAAACCACTTTATGTGTTGTTCTTTGATGACCGGTAAGGTTGGCTTTATTTCTAGCATGCGTCTGATTTCGTATTCTGTCTTTCATTGAAACTCCTGCAGCTCTTCTAAGGCATTTCATCTCTGTTGTCACAATTTTACGTTTATTAGAGCATGTAAGTGTCCACGTTTGGCATTGACAGTGTTGGCCAAAAAATAGTTCTGATAAGATTCACGTTAGTTCTCCGAGGTATCTGCTTGTGTGTCAACAGGGGAGATAGTTGCCCCATTACTTGATTAGCTTTGGCACATCTCGAGCTAATTTCTCTGTCCAGTTTTCCGTCGGATGTGAAAATTGCTCCCAGATACTTAAATTTCAAGTAATTAAGGGTAAAATTAACGAAAACTCCCCCCCCCCCCCCCCCCACTCCCCTCACAAATATAAAGGAAATAACAAAAATTACAAAGTTTCATTCATCGCATTAAAGACAACTGAACTTTAAATTTGCACTGTTTTTTTCTTCTTCAGTTCCTAAGTATTCAACCCTCTTTAAAGGTAGGTGTGTCGCAAAAAACAATTTGCCTGTCAAGGGTGCCGCGGCAAAAGAGGTTTGAGAAACGCTGGCTTAGTAGCCTGAAGTCTGGACAAGTTTAGAAGTTAATTTTTAGAAAGAAAATTTAACTCTAACGTAAAACCATTCCTCTTCTAAGTAGCAGAAACATCGCGGACGACTAAAATTATTATTACTAAACTACACATGTTCATTAATTGCGCAGGACAGTTTAACGTTTGGTCAAATCGCTAATGCTTAACTTTAGGATGGGACGTCCTAATTCCAGCGAACCAGCGGGTGAGGAAAAGACGAGAGTTTTGAATAGGACACGCGATAAAAACAGATTATTTTTAAAATAAAACTAAGGCATTTTTACAAGTGAACTCAAAAAAGCCACACGAAGAAAGAAAACACACACACACACACACACAAACACACACGCACGCACACTCACGCTACAAGTGAACCAGAGAGAGAGAGAGAGAGAGAGAGAGAGAGAGAGAGGGGGGAGGGGGCAGGGAAGAAAAAGTAAAAGAAGAAGAAGAAGGAGGAGGAGGAAGAGAAGGAGGAGGAGGATGAGGAACAAGGCAGAAAAAAAAGCAGAAGAAGAAACTGAAGAATCAACACTCTAATTTTCACGAAATTTTTTCTCCCCTGGGCACAATCTACAAAGGAAGAGATCTGCTTTTTAGTATTTAAAAAAAAAATAAAATAAACTAACATAAAATACGGGAAATAATTTATCAAAACACACACTCAGCGACCCCAGGTGAAGGAGGAACTAAGGAGATAGCTGGCTTTTGACTGATCAAGACATTAGACCAAGACAGCCGCTTTGTACGGAAATGTTATGAGAGGGCAAAGAGTCGAGAACTTGGTGACGATTGGCAAGACTGATAGGAGAAGAGTAATGGGAATACAAAGAGATAAATACCTAGACAGTTTTAATTAACTACCTGAATGGGACAGGACAAGAGCACTAGCCTGATCCGTGATTCTGGTAATCATTAAGATGGTGAACGACGACCGCATACGCTCAGCGGCTGGGTGGACATATACCGATGATGATAATCACACAATAACGTTTAAAACAATGGTATACAATTTACAGTCTGCAAAATAATACCCGTGCAGTAAATGATGGTTTCCGCTCAGATCGGTGAAATATTAACTTAATAAATAAACATTAAAACTGCATTAGGCAAGCAACACAACTCTACAAAATAGTCACTTTTCTGTCAAGAATATGCCATAGAAAGTGGGTACTGTTCACTTTGTCCTAGCAGTGAATTTGTATCCAACCTATGCTGTACCGAATCATTCTGTAGGCTTTAGACGTCGCATTTTACCTTAGCACGTCTTATAGAAAATGTCCTGTTTAACCTTAATATGTAATTCCCTGTTAGACAAAATTGCATACAAGCAAAGTCACGGAAGAACAGCGGAAATATCTGCACATACGGGACGAGTGTACATGATGTCAGCTGCTGCATGCAGCACACATTCTAGCATTAATTAATTAATTATACTTACACTTTTATGCTTCTGCTTGGTGAGAATAAAAAGAGAAAGTAAAGAAAGTAAAAAAACGAAACAAAAGAATTAAAGAGATGTCACAGTGTTTGATGGCGTCCGCTTATTCTCATTTTTATACTCATATTTCATCTGTGAATTTCCCGTGTTAGTGTTAAATACACAGGAAATGGTTCATTTGTGAGATGAAAACATGTACGGGGCTGCGAGAAGCGGGGAGGGGGGGGGGTGGGGAGGGGGGGGAGGAGGAGAATGAGAGAGAGATGTACTGAGGGAGAATGAGAGAGAGTCAGACGTCAGACAGAGAGACATAGAGATTGACAGACGAGCAGAGACAAGAAAGGTAAATGTGCTTGTGAGAGCGGCAGTGAAAAATAAAAAAAATATTGAGAGTGGGAGAGGGACGAGACTGACAAAAAGAGAGGAACAGAGAGGAGGAAGAGAGGGAGGGGGATGGAAGAGTAAGAGACGGTGAAAGGAAAGGAAGAAAGAGTGGGTGAGTGAAAGACGAAGGGATAGGGGCTGAGAGAGATAGGAGAGAGAAATCACAGAAGACAAAGACTCATGAAACATTCTTCAAGGCAAGATAGCACATCAGATACAACAAAAAAAAAAAACATACAGAAAAGCTCGTACGTGGGGGATTTTAAATTAAGAAGCATTAAAGTGTGATAAAAATTACAACAGCCATGCCACTGTCTTTTCAACTGTTAACATTGTTGTTAAGGATGTCAAGAGTGTTAAGTACATGACATAACTGGGCAGAGGAAATACGGTGACCTCATTTGTCAAATTTAAAGATGGCAGCTCCAGTTTTGGCATGCACCAAAGAGGAGCAGCGTTCTGTTATCAGTATATTTTTTTTTTAGCAGTGAAAGTGTGAAACTCATAAATTTATCGGCGAATAAAAGATTTCTGTGTGACAGACAGTTCATCAGTTACACCACATACGGCTCGATTTCTGTGTGAGACAGACAGTTCATGACTGACTGTGTGAGTATCAACAAACAGGCAGACATCAAGTACACCACATAGTGACTCCAGAGTCGGCTGCAGCCTCGTACTGGTAAATAGCCGACTAGCTGAGTGAGCATCTACAAACTGGCAAACATCTTTAAAGTTGTCCATGGATTACTTGTACACCCGACTGACTGTGTGAGTATCAACAAACAGGCAGACATCTTTAAAGTTGTCCATGGATTACTTGTACACCCGACTGACTGTGTGAGTATCAACAAACAGGCAGCAGACATCTTTAAAGTTGTCCATGGATTACTTGCAAACCCGACTGATTGTGTGAGTATCTACAAACTGGCAGACATCTTTAAAGTTGTCCATGGATTACCTGTACACACGACTGACTGTGTGAGTATCAACAAACTGGCAGACATCTTTAAAGTTGTCCATGGATTACTTGTACACCCGACTGACTGTGTGAGTATCAACAAACTGGCAGACATCTTTAAAGTTGTCCATGGATTACCTGTACACACGACTGACTGTGTGAGTATCAACAAACAGGCAGACATCTTTAAAGTTGTCCATAGATTACTTGTACACCCGACTAATAGAAATCGATGACAATGAAGGATCAGTTCTTAAACAAAAGCTTACATCTAGCCACTCAGGGTATACTGATTTTGAAATGCTTGAGGATGCAAATGCAACACAGATTTTACCTCTGCGTCCTTATCACTAGGTGCCTTGCCGACTGGCGTGGGCGATCATGCCTCTCCACAATCCGCGATCTAATGCAGCATGTATCAGTTCGTGTACTGAGTCACCTCAATGCCATTGCAACAAGAATTTCAATAATCTTCTCTCGTTGTCTTGCTATCCCTTCTATCCCTCCTTTCATAGATCATTTCAGTGGTCACAACATGTTCCATTTTCCCTCTTCTCATAACATGCCCGAAAAGTGATAACTGTCTCCTTCTGATGTCTGTGATAAGATGTCTTCGGGCTCCGCCACTTTCAAAATCTCTTGGTTGATGTTTTTGGCTGTCCAAGGTATTCTGAGTATTCTTTTGTAAAACCAAATATCTGAGGCCTCAAGAAATTATTTGGCCTGCCTACCGGATGTCCAGGACTCACAGCCTTTTGTTAAAACTGGATATATATAGCAAGCAAAAATTATTTTTCTTACTTTGACATGCATAAGATGTTCTTCATTTTATAAAATGCAGTTTTTGCCTGTCCTATTCTTCTTCTTACCTCAGTAATGCATCTTTCATCTGACGTAATCCATGTGCCCAGATACTTAATTTTCTGTACTTATCCCAAAATAACACCATTGACTTTTATTAGACATTTAGGAATAATTCTTTTATTTGATACCACTATTACTTCTGTCTTTCCATTATTTAAACTGAGACCCCTTCTTCCACTTTCTACCACCACAATGTCTTTCACACAAAATCACACAAAATATCCTTCACTGATCCATTTCAAAATTAGTGAAAACAGTCTCAGCAAAATCTTGAAACGTGCACATACAAGGCAAAAGTGTATAAAGCAGCTGTTAGATGTTCCAACACTAACAGTCCTACATTGGAATTGAAGCTCAATATGGCGCAAACGGTCAATCATGAAAGCATTACGACCAAAACACATACAAGCCATTCTAAACGTAAGCGTCCACCTGCCATTTTAGTGCAGTCACCAACAGAACAACAGAAGAAAAAATTCACACCATTCCGCACAAAAAACACAGCTCAAATATATTCATAAATTAATACATTTTACAAAAAGCTTCACTTGCGCAGAGGTTAAAGTTTAAAAAAAAAAATGTTATAAGTCAAATTCTTTAAATTTTTGAGTAACCATGGCTTTTTCCTAAACAAGATTACATTATGAATATATTTTCCTCTAAAATAAATTGCATTATTCCTATTATATAATCATCCTAATTTTATAGATCAGAAAAGTAGTAACGATCGTTCAAAATTAAAGCACCCCTTCCCCTTTAAAAAAAAAAAAAAAACATACTAATTAATTAACCCGTGTAAAATATTTTTTTTTTTTCAAAATGCTATTTTGTTAACAGTACAAGATCAGTTACATACCTGATAGTACTCTTCTTTTTGGGCTCGCTAGTCCTTTGGCAATCACTTTTTGAAAAATAGAAATACCTCGTTACGTCAACCCCCTTGAGCATTATTTGCTTACGTAAGATAATGCATTCTCCATACGCACGGGCTTAGATCTAAACAAGAGTTTATTCACAGCAGACAATAGGAACATTTAAGACAACTGAAAGACTGCATCGACATCAAAGTAGCAACACTTGATGTACAAGGACTGCAACACGCACATAGCATCAGAAGGTATCCTGGATTAGTCTGTGTCAACTACTTTAAAATGATGGGGGGTAAATTTAATGT
>CAJHNH020005277.1:0-15000 GCA_905116865.2 Candidula unifasciata
CTTTTTGGTATTGCGCATACGCGCTGCCACTCAATTGCGTGTGTGTGAATTAACTGATAGATTGAGAGAGGGGGAGAGAGAGAGAGAGAGAGAGAGAGAGAGAGAGAGAGAGAGAGAGAGAGAGAGAGAGGAGGGAGAGAGGGAGAATAGCAAGAGAACAAGCTAAATTTATAATGAAAATGTTCAATTTGAGCTCCCAGTTCTAATACCAGGTTTAACCTTCTGAACTTCTGGCCTCACTTCTTACATTACATTATTTTCCTACCTACATCCTTTAAATAGATCATAATCAATATCTCTGTCCTAATTACAACCGCGTTAAAAAGACCGATGCTTTTAGTCGCACTGACTGACTGACTTTCTACCCCACCAGGACATCACACAAGCGATAAACACCCGATGACACAGAGTGCCACCATGCGGATGAGGATCACCGTGGAGAGGTCCCAGAAACCGCGTTCAGACATTTGGCCACAATGATGACCTGCCTATATTGCGGCCCCTGGCAAAAAATCAGTCGTACTGGGCTTATAGGGCTAAACCTAAATGTTTTAGACCAATCACACTCAGTGGCTGATGTTTTCAGCATCACGCCGACCTTCACTTCACGGGACAAACGCATCTAATCACCATTTAAGGGAGCCAGGGTTATTTTTGAAGAGTCCAGCTCCGTTTGGATTTGAACCCACGACGTTCGGATCCGCAGGGGGAGCCTAGTCGCTACACAAGGCGGGTTTATTTAGAGTGAGTAGGCTCTAACTAGAACCACAGTGTATCCCATAAGTTGTCATAGAAAGGACGTTGCATTATCATCCGTAGCATTTTTTTTTTTTTTTTTTTTGCTATTGTGTTTATTATGTTAAAAATTTAACATTCAGTATTTTACCGTTGCTTCCTTAACAGTCAGCTCTCGGTACCACTGTCGAAATCAACGGAAGACCTTTTGCTGCCAAATGGTCCGCAGCTGGGAGCGAACCTCGTACCCCGGCATTACGATGCGCGTTCACAACGCCCAAACCACAGACGTTGACTACTTTGATACATCGTTGTTTCGAAAACTTCAATGTATGTCCTCCACTGCTGGACACGTATAGAAAGACACAGCTCGAGTTGCTCTTGAAATGGCGTCGGAGATGTGTTTTTTTCTCCGAATGTATTGACACTTATGGGGTACCGGCTATATATCTCCTAATGTATGGACACTTATGGGGTACCCGCTGCATTTCTCCTAATGTATGGACACTTATGGAGTACCCGCTACATTTCTCCTAATGTATGGACAGTTATGGGGTACCCGCTACATATCTTCTAATGTATGAACAGTTATGGGGTACCCGCTACATTTCTCCTAATGTATGGACAGTTATGGGGTACCCGCTACATATCTCCTAATGTATGAACAGTTATGGGGTACCCGCTACATTTCTCCTAATGTATGGACACTTATGGGGTACCCGCTACATTTCTCCTAATGTATGGACAGTTATGGGATACCCGCTACATTTCTCCTAATGTATGGACAGTTATGGGGTACCCGCCACATTTCTCCTAATGTATGGACAGTTATGGGATACCCGCTACATTTCTCCTAATGTATGGACAGTTATGTGGTACCCGCTACATTTCTCCTAATGTATGGACAGTTATGGGGTACCCGCTACATTTCTCCTAATGTATGGACAGTTATGTGGTACCCGCTACATTTCTCCTAATATATGGACAGTTATGTGGTACCCGCAACATTTCTCCGAATGTATGGACAGTTATGTGGTACCCGCTACATTTCTCCGAATGTATGGACACTTATGGGGTACCCGCTACATTTCTCCTAATGTATGGACAGTTATGTGGTACCCGCTACATTTCTCCGAATGAATGGACACTTATGGGATACCCGCTACATTTCTCCTAATGTATGGACAGTTATGTGGTACCCGCTACATTTCTCCGAATGTATGGACAGTTATGTGGTACCCGCTACATTTCTCCGAATGTATGGACACTTATGGGGTACCCGCTACATTTCTCCTAATGTATGGACAGTTATGTGGTACCCGCTACATTTCTCCGAATGTATGGACACTTATGGGATACCCGCTACATTTCTCCTAATGTATGGACAGTTATGTGGTACCCGCTACATTTCTCCGAATGTATGGACAGTTATGTGGTACCCGCTACATTTCTCCGAATGTATGGACAGTTATGTGGTACCCGCTACATTTCTCCTAATGTATGGACACTTATGGGGTACCCGCTACATTTCTCCTAATGTATGGACAGTTATGGGGTACCCGCTACATTTCTCCTAATGTATGGACAGTTATGGGGTACCCGCTACATTTCTTCTAATGTATGGACAGTTATGTGGTACCCGCTACATTTCTCCTAATGTATGGACAGTTATGTGGTACCCGCTACATTTCTCCTAATGTATGGACAGTTATGGGGTACCCGCCACATTTCTCCTAATGTATGGACAGTTATGGGATACCCGCTACATTTCTCCTAATGTATGGACAGTTATGTGGTACCCGCTACATTTCTCCTAATGTATGGACAGTTATGGGGTACCCGCTACATTTCTCCTAATGTATGGACAGTTATGTGGTACCCGCTACATTTCTCCTAATATATGGACAGTTATGTGGTACCCGCAACATTTCTCCGAATGTATGGACAGTTATGTGGTACCCGCTACATTTCTCCGAATGTATGGACACTTATGGGGTACCCGCTACATTTCTCCGAATGTATGGACAGTTATGTGGTACCCGCTACATTTCTCCTAATGTATGGACAGTTATGGGGTACCCGCTACATTTCTCCTAATGTATGGACAGTTATGGGGTACCCGCTACATTTCTCCTAATGTATGGACAGTTATGTGGTACCCGCTACATTTCTCCTAATGTATGGACAGTTATGTGGTACCCGCTACATTTCTCCTAATGTATGGACAGTTATGGGGTACCCGCTACATTTCTCCTAATGTATGGACAGTTATGTGGTACCCGCTACATTTCTCCGAATGTATGGACAGTTATGTGGTACCCGCTACATTTCTCCTAATGTATGGACAGTTATGGGGTACCCGCTACATTTCTCCTAATGTATGGACAGTTATGGGGTACCCGCTACATTTCTCCTAATGTATGGACAGTTATGTGGTACCCGCTACATTTCTCCTAATGTATGGACAGTTATGTGGTACCCGCTACATTTCTCCTAATGTATGGACAGTTATGGGGTACCCGCTACATTTCTCCTAATGTATGGACAGTTATGTGGTACCCGCTACATTTCTCCTAATGTATGGACAGTTATGTGGTACCCGCTACATTTCTAAACAATGTTAATAAAAGTAGAAGTAAAGTAAAGGACCCTTCTCCACGCCTTCGGGCGTATTGGGCATATAGGGCTAGACCTTTATTTTATAGACCAAAGGGCACTAGGATGTTAGTGTGGTCAGCATCACGCCAACCGCCTTTACTTCCTAGGACTGTTCCTGGTACCTACTCAAAGCTGGGTCGAACTGGGAGCCAAAGTCATTTTGTTAAAGCCAGGCCCTAAGAGTTGAAGTAATTGTAATAAATCTAGGGGAAATGTTCCATGTGCTTAGAATACAAATATTATTATTTTCTTAAAAGGGCGTTTATTCTTATTCAGAGTATTCAGACAGTTTTCTGATAGTGTGTATAGTAATCATTAGTTGTTTTGATCGTTTGTATAGTAATCATTAGTCGTTGATTGTCTGTTTAAAATGGCTGTACAGATAAGTTACGAGTAGGGTAGGCTTTTTTTTTTCTTCTATAGGTCTATCCTTTATTTTGGGACATGTAGTATTCTTCGACTTTTGCGGTTTCTTTTGTTATATTTAAACAACTGCCAAAAGTAATCTAGTACAAGTTCAAGCTAATGGTACAGTTGAATTTAATATGTGTTTATTTGCTTGTGTGTGTGTGAAAGAGAGAGAGAGAGAGAGAGAGAGAGAGAGAGAGAGAGAGAGAGAGGCAGAGGCAGAGAGAGGGAAAGTCCCCCTTCCTTACCCCCCCCCCCCCCCCACCTCCCAATTCGATATGTTACGGGTGTAATTATAACAGAAACAGATATCTGGGGCAGACTCTGGTGTCTGTGACACACATCTGGATATGCCTGGCATTCTTTAACCCCACGTTGTTTGATTCCTAGCGCTTGTTGTTGAAGCCGAACTGTCCTGATGTCAATAGAGCTGCCAGTGATCACACACAACCCAAGCCGTTAATGTGATGTATACGTGTGTTTCTCTCTTACAGCGGCTTCTTGCTGTCCTATCTCAACCTGAAGAAAGTCATCAACAAAGGCTGGAAATTTAATTGGAGACGTTATTTCATACATCGGTACTGGAGGTAAGTTAGTTACTGGAGGTAAGTTACTAGAGTTAAGTTACTGGAGGTAAGTGCAATAGTTGTAACTTACTGGAGATAAGTGTACTGAAGGTAAGTGTACTGGAGGTAGAGGTACTCGAGGTGAGTGTACTGGAAGTAAAGGTACTGGAGGTAAGTTACAGGAGGTAAGTGTGCTGGAGATAAGTGTGCTGGAGGTAACTGTACTGATAAAAAAAGTGTGCTGGAGGTAACTTTACTGATAAAAAAGTGTACTGGTGGTAACTGTACTGATAAAAAAGTGTACTGGAGGTAAGTGAACTGGAGGTAAAGCTACTGGAAGTTAAGGTAGTGGAGATAAGGGTACAGGAGGTAAGTTTACTGGACATAAAGGTACTAGGGTAAGTTTACTGGAGGTAAAGATGTTAAGGTTAAGAGTACTGGAGGCAGAGGTACTGGATGAGAGTACTAGAGTTAAGTCTAGCGGAAGTAGGAGTACTGTAGTTAGTGTAACGGATGTCAGTGTATTAAAGGTAGTTGTACTGATGTTATTGTTCTTTAAATATGCGTTCCATTTTTAGCGATTAAAACTATACCATCAGCAAATCGCAGGTTGTTAACAGTATGGCCATCAAACGCTTTCCTGTCATACCATATATGGATCTAATTATTATGTCACTGTACAAATAAATAAATCAGCTAATAGTACAAATCCCTGTCTAATGCCTTGTTTACTGTTTTAAAAAGTTCCACTTGGTTGTCAATGCTTATGGCTGCTTCTTGTTGCCAGTATATGTTTCTTATTATTTCTTAGATCTTTACCATCAGTGTTCAAGGTTTCAAAAATTATAATAATTTCACCATGTTTCACTTATATCAGATACTTTAGTGTAATCGATAAAACACAAATACAGATCTTTTTTCATGTCAATAATTCTTTCTGAAAGTGTTGTCAAGTTAAATATGACGTTGTTTGTGCCTTTACCTTCCACAAAACCACACTGCTCTTCTCCACTTTCTGGTTTAATTTTGCACCTGTTTCTTCTAATCATAATTCTCATTAATATTTTAGTTACGTAACTCATGAAACAAATTGTTCGATGTTCTCCACATTCCACTGGAGCAGGTGTTTTTAGTAAAAGTATGAAAAGAAATTTCAAAAAGTCATCAGGTACATGTCGGCTCTGTGGCTAAGTCGATGTGAACGCTTCGTAATGCCGAGGTACCGGGTTCGATCCCAGCTGCAGTCCACACGCCTTGCGTTGGTTTCGATAGTGTTATCAGGGAGCCGACCGTCCAGTAAGCAATGGCAAACTACTGGACGTAAATTTGCCTTGTGAAACCACACAGCAGCCAGGGGCTGATGGGGTTGGTTCTGCAACGTCATGTAAAAGGATACGCAACTAACCTTATATTTGTTCGGCTCTGTGGCTAAGTCGATGCGAACGCTTCGTAATGCCGGGATGCCGGGTTCGATCCCAGCTGCAAGCTATGAGCCCTGTGTTGGTTTCGACAGTGGTATCAGGAAAGCCGACTGTCCAGAAAGCAATGGCAAACTACTGGACGTAAATTTGCCTAGAAACAACGTCCTGTAAAGGATACGCAACTAACCATCAGGTACGTGACCACTGCACTAAAAATCAATGAACGATTTTGTCAAAACTTCTAAACCCAGTTCACCAGCAACTTCTAATCTTCAATCGTGAAGTTATCTGACCCTGGAGATTTACATTTCTTCATGTGGTCTATAGCATCTTCCACTTCCGCTTTCGGTATTGTCGGTCATTCCCAATACTCGTGACTCTATGTCTGGTCTGCTGTTATCATCGTATAGCTCGTTTCTATACTCTGTCCATCTTTCAATTACGTTCTCTCCGTCCATTAATATTTCACATTATTTTGTTTTCTATATACTTTTTGTATGTTTTCCAAAACCTGATAGTTCTTGTATTGTTCTGTACATGTCTGGTGTGTTCAGTCTTTGCTCTTCAATTTCTTTGCACTTATTATTTAGCCATACTCCTTTCGCTGCATTACATTTACGTACAATCTCTCTATGAATTCTTTTATATTCGTCTCGGTTGTGTTTATTTTTTCTTTTAATTTCAATCAGATATAAAATTTCTTCAGTCATCCAATTTTTCTTTGCTTCCTTCTTTCTTCTTCTTCTACCTTTCTATCCCCAAATGGAGCATAGGCCCTCAACCAACTCACGCCAAGTCGTTCTATCCTTCGCCTCATGGAGCTCTCCCCATGTTCTCCCCATCTTTCTAACTTCATTCTCCAGCTCTCTTCTCCATGTGTTTTTGGGCCTTCCTTTATTCCTATACCCCTGTGGGTTCCAATGCAAAGACATTCTAGTTTTGCTGTTCTCCTGTTTTCTCAGTGTGTCCTATCCAACGCCAGCGTCTTTTCCTCGCCTCTTGGTCCACTGGAGCCTAATTAGTTCTCTCCCGAAGTTCTACATTAGTTATTCTATCATACCATTTTATTCCCTCTATTCTGCGCAGGCACCAGTTAATGAATGTCTGTAATTTATTAGTAATTGCCTTCGTTGTTCTCCATGTTTTCGCCTCATACAATAGTACTGATTTGACATTAAAATTAAAAATTTGTAGTTTAGTATTTCTTTTAATTTCCTTTGACCTCCACAAATTCCATAGTGCTTCCTTCTTTACTTCTGGTAATATTTCTGTTGATGTCTGTTGTAACGAATCTCTTAGCATTTGCAGTTGTTCATCTAAACTGCTTATCTTTTCATTGTATATATTTTCAACAGTAATGGTTTATTTCTGACTCATTTCTTGATTTGATTCAAGCGTTGCCAAATCTGGCTTGGTATTTCTTGGAGCCTTTTTTAGTTTCTTCAGCTTTATCCTTAGCTTTCCGGTGAGTGCACCTGATCTTGTTTTGACTGACAGCAAACTGTTTCTAAATCGACTGTTTATAAGTATATAATCCGAAAATTATTTCCAGAGCTTTTCCAAGTCCACAGGTGTCTAGGATGTTGTATAAAGTGAGTATTTCCAGTTATCATTTGATGTGTCCTAGCTCATTCAACCAGCTTTCTCCTCTTGCATTCTTCTCTCCAAACTATATCCACCTGTAATGTCTTCATCCTTTTCGTGCCCAATCTTTGCGAAAAAAAAAAAAAAAAAAGCACTAAGCAGCCAATATACACTGTGTCTTTGACAGATTGACCCCTACCTACATGGTGGCTTTCATCTTGATCGTGGGGCTGCAGAGGTTCTTTGTGTCCGGCCCCACAGCCCCCACAGTTCAACCTATGGATAAAGAGGCCTGTGAGAAATACTGGTGGACTTTCCCGCTCTACATCAACAACTTCTTGTTGTTTAAGCCAGAGGATATGGTATGTGTGTTTGTCTCTCTCTGGATATTCATGTAATAGTGAGTAAGTTCCGGTGCTAGTAAAAATCAAATGAAATGTCTTTTGTGAAATACTGGTGACCAAACAATTAGTCCCGGCAAAATCTAGAAATATACACAAGCAGTAAATGCATAAGGTAGTTGCTAGTGGTGCCGAAGCCAGCTGTCGCCGCCAGTATTGTCGTTCACCACTAGCAATTTCGTTGATAGAAGTAGCCGGTCAGGATAAGTTGGTCATACACACCCACAATTATTACATAAGACATTTCGCCAGCCCACATGTAAACCAGCTGATCATAATGAATACCATGACACAACCACTGCAGAAATTAAAGGCTTTCCACATGCAAATCACAGCTCACATTGCTGCACCAAGCACCTAACTCAGCAGCTTAGCCAACAAAACCGTAGACCACATACATTGGACTACAGTTTAATACATTTGCAACATGTGTTATTGAATTAAATATTATTTTAAAGATACATATTTCTAATAGCCCATCTTTCTTCAAAATAATAATTCATCCAATAAAACATGTTTTAAATTAATTAAACTGCAGTTCAATATATGTATAAATCTACTTTATAACAATTGCTACCACCGACCGGCCACGCCAGCCTCACAAAAACGGGAATTTCCGTTCGAGCTCTATGTGATATCTGGAGCTGGCCGCGCGTAGACTTCCGTACATGTGTGGAAACTACATTAGCAAAGCCCTGTCAGGATAAAAAAATACCATAAAGCTATACATTTGGCATAACCCTGTATGGAAACAATTGAAGAAAATAAAAGTGACCCACCCAATCGAGCATGGGACATGAAGCTAAAGTCACATTTTTTATAAACGAAGTGGTCCTTAATAGGTGATTTAGTCAACTATTAGTAAGCTGCCTTTATTTCTCATGACTTTATCTGGTACCCACCTAAGCCTCGGTCGAGCTGAAAGCTAAGGATACCTATGCAGAATTCGGCGGTTGTCTGTGTTAACTATGGCGTTTGATTATTTTGTTGTCTAGTATGTCCTTCTGTTTATACTTCCTTCTGTGGGTGCCAGTCAATGTACGTTTATTTATTATATTCTGTTTCGTCGACTACGAGGGTTCCTCGTCTGTTTATTTATGGGTATATGATGCTAGTAATCCTTGGGGAGTAAAGGCGAATGGCGGATTGTTGACCACCTCATCCACCAAGTGCCGACTGGTATGTAAAATATAGGTCTAGCCCTATATGCCCAGTAGCCTAAAGGTTCTTACTTATATAATGTTAGAAACACTTTATAAGACTAATTGGCCGTCGATGGGTGGTGTAGTCAACATAACAAAGGCCGCTTTTTACTTCCTTCAGGCTGGGTCAACTCGACAGGTTGTTATTGTACCGGACTAATTGAAGATGCTTCGGAAACTGGTGTCTTGTGTGTAGAATGGCTTTATCGCTTGATGAAACTCAAATCGGAGGCATATTATTGATATTTTGTCCATCAAATTATGGTGTGTGGGAGCGGGGGTAATGAAAAGGCTGACAAATTGGCTGCTGACGGTCATCTGGGCGGTGAGCTTATTTACGTTAAAGAGGTGAAAGTCTGCCGGGAACAAGCGGACAGTGCAACAGAAAAGGCAAACATTTATGAACGTATATTCAAAGCTAAGGGGGAATTGTGTAGGATTGTGTTCAGATTGCAGCCGGCTATATGCACTCGATAAAGTGTAGCAAGGAAAGATTGAAGCCTGGAGTCATGATCGGGTCGGGCTCATCTTCCGAGATTGTCTAGGAAGTAATGAGCCGAAACAATCCTCGACGAGGGATCATTTTACTGGTGACGGTGGACCCTTGCTGTGCATGCTTCCATGTGGAATTCTTATTTTTCTTATTATTTTGAGGAAGGAGACGGGAAACGCTTTAGAATGTCTCGCGTGCAGTGAGTAAGTTTATTCATTTACTCATGCATTTATTCAAGTTTTTTTTTTTTTTTTTTAAATTAATAACTGATTATTCTTCTAGTGTTTTGTTCACTGCTGGAGTCTGGCTGCGGACTATCAGTTTCATCTTGTGAGTCCGCTGATAATAATACCCTTCTATTAGTGAGTATTTTTGATCTTCTTTTGGCGATGTCGAGAGAACGGACCTATTATACGTTATTATTATTTACAGTGTCTAGATTTTCAAACGCTGAAGAAACGTACATTGTGTATGTGTTTGTGTGCTTGCCTCTGTGTGTGTGTGTGTGTGTATGTATATAGAGAGAGACAGCCAGTAGTTAGTACGGACAGATATAGACAGCTGAGGTATAGACAGATATAGACAGCTGAGGTATAGACAGATATATACAGCTGAGGTATAGACAGATATAGACAGCTGAGGTATAGACAGATATAGACAGCTGAGGTATAGACATATATAAGCAGACCAGATATAGAGATAAACATACAGCTGAGGGATAGACAGATATAGACAGCTGAGGGATAGATATAGACAGCTGAGGTATAGATATAGACAGCTGAGGGATAGACAGATATAGACAGCTGAGGGATAGACAGATATAGACAGCTGAGGGATAGACAGATATAGACAGCTGAGGTATAGATATAGACAGCTGAGGTATAGATATAGACAGCTGAGGGATAGACAGATATAGACAGCTGAGGGATAGACAGATATAGACAGCTGAGGGATAGACAGATATAGACAGCTGAGGTATAGATATAGACAGCTGAGGTATAGATACAGACAGCTGAGGTATAGACAGATACAGACAGCTGAGGTATAGACAGATACAGACAGCTGAGGTATAGACAGATACAGACAGCTGAGGTATAGACAGATACAGACAGCTAAGGTATAGACAGATATAGACACGGAGGTTTATACATTTATAGATAGCTAAAGTTTGTGTGCGTGTGTGTGAGTGTGTGTGAGTATATATATATAGCTGGCTCAGCCATATATAGATATCTGAGCTACAGACATGTATAGACAGCTGAGGTATAGACATCTGTGTTATAAACATATACAGACAGCTGAGGTAGATGTGTAAAGACAGCTGAGGTTAACGTATATAGACAGGTGAGGCATAGACACATAAGACAGCAAAGGTATAGAAAAACATAGACAGCAGAGGTAGAAACCTTTGAGGTATAAACAGATTAGATATGGACAGCTGAGGTATAAACAGATTAGATATGGACAGCTGAGGTATAAACAGATTAGATATGGACAACTGAGGTATAAACAGATTAGATATGGACAACTGAGGTATAAACAGATTAGATATAGACAGCTGAGGTATAAACAGATTAGATATGGACAGCTGAGGTATAAACAGATTAGATATGGACAGCTGAGGTATAAACAGATTAGATATGGACAGCTGAGGTATAAACAGATTAGATATGGACAGCTGAGGTATAAACAGATTAGATATGGACAGCTGAGGTATAAACAGATTAGATATGGACAACTGAGGTATAAACAGATTAGATATGGACAGCTGAGGTATAAACAGATTAGATATGGACAGCTGAGGTATAAACAGATTAGATATGGACAGCTGAGGTATAAACAGATTAGATATGGACAGCTGAGGTATAAACAGATTAGATATGGACAACTGAGGTATAAACAGATTAGATATGGACAGCTAAGGTAAAAACAATTTAGATATGGACAGCCGATGTATAAACAGTTTAGATATGGACAGCTGATGTAATAACAGTTGGGTTATAGACAAACTCATATAATTAACAAAGACGATCCCGTCAGGTCTGGAGGTATCGGTCCGACTGTTTAGTTGAACCTGGCTTTAGGGATTCTTGCACGTGAAATTCTCATCCGCAAGATGTTAATCCTGTAGACTAATCCTGTAGGTGATAATCCTGCACACTGTACTCCTGGAGGGGACAAATTACTCACCTTACCGGATCTTCTGTCTATCCATAATTCATCGACCTGAACTCTGATTATCTATATATATAAAAATCAATGTTTGTGTGTTTGTTTGCCCCCTATAGACTCGGAAACTACTGAACCGATTTAGCTGAAATTTTCAGGATATGTTTGTTTTGATACCTGATTTTGAACCATCGTGGTTTGAAATTCAACCTGTCACTGTTAGAGATAGGTGACCACAATTTATGCCATAATATTCGCAACTAATATTTATAACTTTAGTGATTTCTAATTATAGCCACGTTAGTAATTGCGCATGCGCCGCCGTTGTCAGAACGCAAGGCTTCCGCCATTCGCCGGCGAGTTACGTGCAGCCAACGCCTTCTCTAATACATAGAGTAGGTCTAGGTACAGCAAACAAGACTATCTCTATATTTGCCACAATAACCATATTAAACACGATTTCTATTTTCTGTTTTATTTTTCAAACAACCTTCGATGGGGAAAGGGGGGGGGGGGAATCAAGGACTATCTCGACGTCGGCGCAGACATTGACTGCGACATTAACTTCATTAATCGTGTTAGACACGTGCGATTTCTATTGTTGTGCCGTTTCATTAATATATCTGGAGTTTCTGTCTACAAGAAAACAATTGCCTGCGGTTTTGAATTGTGTTTTAATCAGGACACAGAAGTAGGGACACACATCTCTAATAGTTAAGTTCTCTTTTCGTTTATCCGATTAAGTGGCTGCTTGGTCAAATGGTTAGAACACTGGGTTCCTGTGCGGGTGACCTGGGTTCGAATCCGCAGTAGTTAATTTTTTTTACCCGGACTAAAATAATATCCTCATCTGCTCTGTCGTGGTGACAGCACTAGCCATGTTGCCTTATATTTAAAAAAAAAAAAAAAAAAAAAAAAAAAAAAAACACACACACACAAGTAATTGGGTAAACCATTTGATGAATAAATTTGACCATTTCGCATACTTATGATTGCATTATTAAACTTTCCGATTGCATGGTTACGCTGAAATTTTTTATAGATTTTCATTTATTTTCATTTAGATTTAGTTATTTCATCTGCGTTGGAATTTTAAGCTGTGCTGTTTACCATGGCGTTCATTTCCTAATTATGGTGTTTTTTTCCTGTGCTCATTTGTTTTTCAACGTTTTTTTTCTCCCAACTACTTCAATGAGGGAAAGAGTTGTCGGTGAATTGGGGGGGGGGGGGGGGCAAACTATTTACTGAGAGAGCCTTAAATCACAGTAACTGCTTTACCCACTTAAAGTAGCAGCAGCAGTAATAGTTGTGGTTGGGCTGTTACACCATAGTGCTCTCATGTGAAGACCGCCGGTAAGGTTATGGCGTTCTTCTGTCGGCAAGTGAAATTATACATCCTAACCTGACCAGTCTGTGGCGACAGCACTAGCCATGCGAAACCAAATCTTCTGGCTCACGACTCTCTGTCTACTCCGATGGTAACACAGATAGCAGTGACATTATTTTAGTAGTTGTACTGGTACTTGAAGGATGATGTGGTAAATATTACACTAGCCCCATTCACTACCTATTACAATTCCTGCTCCCCATTTTAGTCCAGATGAACAGGGATGTCAGTTACAGCAACAACAAAATATCGCCAGGTAATGATTTTCAAATGTTTCGAAGAGGGAGAAAGCAGTAGTCGGTGGAAGAGGGGAGGGGGGTAATGACTTAAATTTGATGAGGGAGAGGGTAGTAGGTGGATTTAGTTGTGGGGTGGGGAGCGGTGGGGTGGGGATCAAAGACTATCTCTATATCTGAGCAGACAATGATTGTATTAGACACGTGCGATTTCTATTTTCTTTCATTTCCATTTAGCCAAACCATGCCACAGCAACGCGTGGCCGGGTACAGCTAGTATTGTATAAGTATCACGACTCTCTCTCTTCGAATCACTAGTTAGTCGACAGATTATCCTCGTTACGCATCGAACCATTCAGTCCAAAAGTGCCCGGATTCCCTCCTTAGTAAATCCCGCAGCGTGTTGCGGCTCATGACAGTAGTTCTGTGTCGATTACTTCTTCCTCTTCTTTTTTTTTTTTGGCAGTCTTGTCATGGTTGAGGATTCACAATCATCACTTGGTTCTCGCGAACGTCTTACTTCCCATAGAGCATTCTGAATATCAGCCTGGTCCATTTGAGAATCACTATCTTGTTTCAATCTATACAGTCATCATATTGGTCAGAATTATGAGGAAGTTGCCTTCGAACTAAAAATGCTATAGAAATATTTACAAAATACCAATTACCAAGTGGGGGGGGGGGGGGGGGGGTGTCGGAAGAATTAGTAACAGACTGGAAGCATCTGATTATAAGAAAGATTGATCAATAAACAACATCACGTCTACAAAATTGAAATTTGTGGCCATATCAAGCGCCACAGCGGTGTGGACAGAAGAGCAGTATGGTGACAGGATAAAGGGGCAGGGGCCGACCAGCACGAAGATGGGCATAGGATATACGTGACACCATGGAAACGAAAGTGCACGAGGCAGGAGAGCTGGCCAGAGACCGAGTTTCTTTTAGACAGGCTGTGATGAGAGCGACGTTCTACGAAAGAAAATGCTACACGATGTAGAATCTGTAGACTGTCGATTTTTATACAACGACGAGCACATAATTATAAAAGACTTAATTGTCACAGTCGTCACCGTCTTGGACTGTTATCCCAAAGTAATTTTAACACTAGTTTTGACAAACGGAAATGTGACAGCAACGACCACATGTAGTCTAAGAGGGCTGTCTTAGTCTATATTGAACAATGTTCAAAGTGACCGTGATAACGATGAATGTATGACATCTATAACGATAACGATGAATGTATGACATCTATAACGATAACGATGAATGTATGACATCTATAACGATAACGATGAATGTATGACATCTATAACGATAACGATGAATGTATGACATCTATAACGATAACGATGAATGTATGACATCTATAACGATAACGATGAATGTATGACATCTATAACGATAACGATGAATGTATGACATCTATAAACGATAACGATGAATGTATGACATCTATAACGATAACGATGAATGTATGACATCTATAACGATAACGATGAATGTATGACATCTATAACGATAACGATGAATGTATGTAACGATGAATCTATGAATCTATAACGATAACGATGAATGTATGACATCTATAACGATAACGATGAATGTATGACATCTATAACGATAACGATGAATGTATGACATCTATAACGATAACGATGAATGTATGACATCTATAACGATAACGATGAATGTATGACATCTATAACGATAACGATGATGATAACGATGAATGTATGACAT
>CAJHNH020005277.1:22500-23532 GCA_905116865.2 Candidula unifasciata
CCATTTTCCAGGTGTGGCCCAGCCACCTGAGCCTTTGTAGACTGAGCCTGCAAAAGACTTTTATAGTACCTGCTCTTTCCAGTACCTCAGTGTTTGTTATTTTGTCCTGCCACTTAATGCCAAGTATTTTTTTTAAGCATTGCATGTGAAAGCTATTAAGCCGTCTTTCCGGTGCAAATAGGTTGACCAAGTTTCACTGCAGTAAAGCAGAGAACACAAGCCTGACAGACAAGGGTTTTTGTTTAAATTGTGAGCTTTCTGTTCTCCCAAACTCTCTTTGTCAATCTGCTCATTGTTGTTGCTGCCTTACCTTTCCTGATGTTGATTTCTTGGTCCAGCGATAGTTTACTTTTCACTGTGGAACCCAGATAGCTTAAGTGGTCTACTATCTCAAGCTGCTCACTGTCAATGTAGACTGTAGGTATGTCATTACCACCTTGCATCACAACCTTTGTCTTCTTATTGCTGACTGTCCAAATTCACAGCATGCATCAGCAAAGGCAGATAGTAAACATTGCAGCTTCTTCTCTGAGTGAGTGGTTATTGCGGCATCATCTGCAAACAGCAGCTCTCTGTTAGGTACCTTTCTTATCCTGTTTTGGGCTTCAGCCTGCGTGCATTGTAAAGGCTGCCGTCAGATCGAGAATGAATGAAAATACCACACTCCTGATCTCGAAAGGCATGTGTCAAAAGAAGTGAAAAGTATATTCCAAAGAGGGTAGGAGCAAAAACACACCCCCTGCTTCACTCTTTTTTAAAAAATACAAACTCCTCTGATGTTGCACCCTCAACGTTGATTGTACCTTTCATACCTGTGTGGAACGACTCAATAATGCTCAGTAAAGTAGGTGGAAACCCAATCTTCTTCAGTGTGTTGAACAGACATTTTCGACTAACCAAATCAAATGCATTGGTGAGATCAATAAAAGCAACTTACAGTGGTTGATTTTGTTCGCGGCAGTGGACTCAGTGCTCTCAAAATTATGGTAGCAATGTTGAATGTTGAACGCTGAATTAGGAATCGACATCACT
>CAJHNH020005278.1:0-23523 GCA_905116865.2 Candidula unifasciata
TCGTGATACAGATTGTAGCACTGTTCGTGGCTTTCGTTTTAGTCTTCGCTTCAGGGGGTGGTAGGGGTGCATTTGTTTATCTTTTTAAAGTTTGATCTACCCCTTTTTGTCTATCGTTTCTTTGTCTTCCCTGTTCTTTGCCCAGATTTGTTTCTGTAAAAGTCTAATTGCATTTGTTTCTGGCCGCATTCCAATATATGGTTAACCTTTTCTTCTTTATCATTTAAAATTCAATACAGTCTTTTTCCCCAACTTTCCTCGGTAATATATGATTATTTATAAGCGGGTTCTTTTGAAAAACGAAATAATTACTGAGGTTATAAAAAGCTAGGGTCGATGTTTGGTGCAGGACAGCCACTATGATCCCATAATCTAGTTAAAAATGGGGGTAAAAATTTTTTATGTTCACGTTAAAGGGCGTCACTGCATTTTCCCCCTAGCTAGAAACCGAACATCCCAAACACATGATTGTAGCGACTCAGAAGTATCTGGGGAAGGTGTGTTATTTTCCATATTTTGCACTGATAGCATATAAAGTAGGAATGAAGATGCTATTAATCATTTGCTGTTTTGCTGAAGGGGAGACATTTGGATGTCTAAGCTAAGGGAATAGTTAGTAGCATTTGCCTTCTATCCTCTTCTGTCGAGTTTGCCATCTTCTTGTGACGTTACGGCCCACTCCCTTGGAAATTACAACACTTTTTAGTGTGACGTCCCGAGTCGTGGGTTCTCTGGATTTGGGTATAAATGATTTATATGTTGAGTAGGGATTTTCCTCTCAACACATCCTCTCCACCAGATTAACTGAACTATTATCTGGGCTATGTTGCTCTCAGACAAAGTCCAGGATATCCAAGAAAACAGCCATATTGGCTCGTTATTTATATTAACTTTAGCTGAACTTGGTACCCACAAGAGAAGGAAATGGGTTTTAGATGTCTATATATTATTATCTTGAATGATTCACTAGACAGGGCAGTTGACCCAATCCGTCGACCTTCTCTTGGTACAGAATTATTATTATTTAATGAGCCCCCACCAAATGCTATTCTATCTTAACAGTTTAATTAAACGTGTAAGAACAGACACATTTGGAATTACAAAAACTGATGCAGGATAAGACCATATATTTGATTTATTAACCTAGCAATCAGAGTATGACATTAGTCATCATTATTGTTATAATAGATAGTGATGGTATGGTGATAATGAGAAGCTTCAGCTAGATAACTGAGCCCCTAAGATTAGAATAAATGATAATGGTGGTGTTTAGTTACATAAATACATGTTACATAACTTTAGAAAGTGGAACTTCTGAGAGTCCTCGTGTTGAGTCCCTTCTTAGCTGTTCCAATCTTTCCGCCCAGTTCTCCTGGTCCTTCCACCTGATTCCCTGGTTCCCACCTGTTTCCCAGCTGGCCGAGTTCTAGCACAATGTAGTCTCGTGACCGTGATGACCCTCTATTTCTGTTTTTAGAAACGACTGATCCTCACCCACATGGGAGCTGTAATAATGGAAACAAACATATACGTGTAGTATCTTGACTTACACTAAGAATACATGTGTCAATTAATACAATATATAATAAAACATTATATCTCATCACTCCTCCTCATATTCCACATTCTCTCCAGTCTAATCTGAAGGTCTTTGTGTCTCACAATCGACGTCTCACATATCCTGCCTTCCCTCTAAGGTTCTGTCATGATAGTTGACTTTCTGTTGTCCGTCATCACTCAGACTTCCAACTTGCTGACATTGATTTGACATAAACATGTGGCGCAGGTTATGTGTTGAACACGCCAAACATTTTATACGAGCATGCTGTCCTGAATATTATCTTTCAGTGACAGTGAATAATATACACTCATGATTCTTCCCCTGGGGTTATAAATCCCCTGTTTAGGTGAACACATTAGGTGAGCACATGGTGGGCACACAAAATGTAACAGCATAGCTGCATATGTGGGCATCATTTCCCACAGTCCAAACTCATGTTTTGGTTGATGGTTGAAACATTATAATTTCATTACATTTCAGTATACAAGTCTTATTTTATAAACATGAAAACATACACTGAAAAACATGTGCCACAAACATACAAGAAATAGAAATGGTTTAGCAGTTCCCTAACTGAGATACTGAATACTCACAAAGAACTATTTCAAGCAGAATGTGTAGACAAATTAGGAAAAGGTAGCATAGATTTTAGCTAACTCCCTAACCTATGTATTCATTCATTCATTCAGTAGCATGTCCCTCGCGGAACCTCGCTGCCATAACAACCCTCCGGAAAACCTTCCTATCATGAGCAAGATGTCCTGCGTCTGATACACCCATCTGGAGATCATCTGCCACATCCTGCACCCATCTTCTCCTTGGCCTTCCTCTTCCTCTCTTCCCAGGCATATACCCCTCCATTATTGTTCTCTCTAGACCTCCATGACGTTTCAAGTGACCAAAATATTTCAATTTTCTTTGTTTTATTGTCTTTACTAGCCAACCCTCTTCAATATTCAGCTCTTGAAGTATGGATGCATTTGTTCTTTTCTTTACCCCAAGATATTCTTAGAACCTGTCTGTAACAATGATTGTTATGGGTTCTTGGCAAAATTTGCAGAAGGTAGTTTGCCGTTGCTTTCCTCCTGAGCAGTGACTATACTAGTCGGTGGCCATAGCCATTGTCTCTACTGATGAGATCATCTGCCTATCGCCGCAGAGTGCAGACCATAACCAACAATACCTGTCGGCTGCTCTTACACTCCATCCACCACCTGCTTCCATGGCTTCACGTAACCCTGATTGGGGGGCTAAACGGGTACTCCACCTTGCCCAAGGGTGTCCCGTAGACTAGCGGAGGAAAGGAGGCGTCTTACTTCTCCTTTGATAGGGGATACCCCTACCCCGCTAACCGAACCTATGTATACAAGATTAAAAATAATTGTACATGCTTACCTGGAAACTTCCAGCAATCGCCAAACTAGAATCAAACCATTAGAATTACCTCTAAGGTCGACCTGTTTGTTGCCTGTCACAGCGATTATGACAGAAATTCCAGGCCTTGTCTTTTTAATACCCCTATCTGTCTGCAAGGTTAAACTCCACCCTCTACTCGGTTCTACCCAACCCTAAAGGAGATGACTTAAGCCCCGCCTCTGAAGTATGTAGCAGATCAACCTAGCTATCAATGGGCCTGTCACTCACAGTGAACGGCCTACAGTACGACCTTGACCAAGATTAAACATTCCTAATTGCCAAACATCTGCTCTCTGGAGAATTTCACTATCATGTGTGAAAACTTCAGATGCTGGACGCCGGCCTGTCTAGAAACGTCTACCGGACCACTTAATTCCCCTGATCTATCCTGTTCAAAAGGAGCCCCCCAGTCTGTGTTATGTAACTTTTTATGACACTACGGTCGGATTCAGGGGAGCTAATCTTCAGGTGTGATACGAAGTTATCTCCCCCTTTACTTGCCTCTACAGACTGGGCAGGAGATAATAATATGACATGGGCATGAGAAAGGAATTCCTAGCCAAGGTAATATTACCTAAAGCAAGGTTGCTTTGTCTGGCTAGAGATTGGAAACGCAGTTTAAACAATTCTCAAATCCCTTGTAGTGGTTTTAGAACTATTTTAGGCTCAGTGTCTATTGCTTTTAATTCTTTGTCCTTCTCTGAACATAAGAAATTATTAAACACAATATAACTTCTGAGACCACTGAGGTCATTTCGTCACACTTCTGTAAACACCTTTACTTACCTTTATTTCTACATGTTCTTTTTTTTTCCTTTCTGTTATTAGTTGAGGTTCCATAGCTGGAGACAGGTCACCCCATCATCACCCAGTTTCTGTGCCAGTGGAAATCACACAAAATGTCCTTCACCATCCCATTTGAAAACTAGATAAATACTTGTCAGCCCCAGCAAAATCTTGATGCCTGCACACCCAAAGTAGGAGTGCATAAGGCAGCGGTTGTGGTAAACGGTCAGTCATGAAAGCAGGCATTGCACCAGCATTTTAGATGTAATCAGCCGCCTGCCATTTTGTGCTGCAGGCACAACAACAGAAATTCTACATGAAATCCACAGCTCACAGTGTCACACAAAGCACTCAGCTCAGTAGCTGGACAATGGAACCTTTAGAGTCCCAATCCAGAAATGGAAATTTGTCTTCAGCAAAACTTGGCTGTGTTGAATGTTGAATTAAGAATCAACATCATAGCACTCAGGACACCCCCAGAAGCGCTCCGTCTTCCATCTTCAGCAGCAAACGAAGAGTTCCAATTCCGATTGCACCAGTAACTGTCTGATTATATATCCGTCTCGCCTTTCCCTTGAGTGTTAAGCGCTGACTAGATCCCCTGGTAACTCCTCGCAGCGCCATTCTCCTTGGACCGTAATGATAAACCCAGCTAAAAACAAGTAATGTTTCAGAGCAGCAGTGGTCAGCTTGCCGTGTGCCATTCATTTCTGTGGTGCTCTATAACTTTTTGTGTTACTTGATGATCTGGTGCTAATAAGTTCAAATCTCTTTTGAGGTGGATTTTAAAAATTGACTTTTGCTCCTAGAGTAGTTGAACCAGCCTAAAATCAAAATAGTGAAAAAGTCTGCTGTCAGATTGACTGCACCTGGAATCAAACTGTGTACCTGGGCAATTGTACTGAATATTTTCTTGGCTTGGTCACCCAGGAGCCCACAGTTGTAAAAATGTGCCTTAGTGAAGATTCACACCGATGACCACTGTGTCAGTCAATTTGAGTAGTGTTTTAGAAACTAGGCAGTTATTGATAAAGAAGATAAAATCAAAACTATACAGTAGAGAAGATCATTTAGACGATATATTAAAGTGGTAAGATGACAGGAAATTAGCATTTTTTCTATAAGGGTTTCAGAGGATCAAAGGGGACATTAAAAATAAACCTTCTTGTTTCTTTTGTTTGATGTTCATTTGATCAAACTGTTTTCTTGTCTCTTATATCCTGATGTTCATTTGATCAAACTGTTTTCTTGTCTCTTATATCCTAATATGTGACAGAAAGTTGAGGAATCTGAAAGGAATGGGATCATTGACAGTTACTTAATCAAGCTGGGTGACAAACATCTAAAAAGTGTCAAGTCAGATGTTCATTTGAAAGTTGTGGAACTTCCGTGTGGTTCAACTTCCCAGCTGGCAATATCAGCCCATAATAAGGGAGGGTACTCTGTGAAACCAAGTATTATGGTTATCCCCCCGAAAACATTTGTTGGTAAGTAATGATTATATTTTCCAAGTGTTTCTGATCCTTAACAAGATCTTTAAAAAGTGATACTAAACCTTACTGGCTAAAGTGACTAAAGCAATTTTAGTGTGTCCTTTTAGTGAAATAATAATTCTGATCTTCAATGGAATGTGTCAGCTCATTTCTGCTTTTCATTACTATTCTGAGTACAGTGCATGACACAACACTGTTAGTGGTGAACTGTATATGGAATGCTTTTTGAATGTACCCAACATGGTTTATGTTGTGAACTTTCTGCTGAGTCTTAGGTGGCACCGAGAGCTTGCAGACACCCCCCCCCCCCTGCTGGATCATTCTCTCCAGATACAGCTTTTCAGTAACTTCCATTTTACTTGTTACCTCGTCCTACAGGTGAGAGGACACTTTGCAGTACACCCACAAGTAGACTAGTCCAGCCAAGCTGTCACTCAAAAACAATATTCATGTGACTCTCACCACCTGTGACCTCTGAATTTATGCGACCCATCCCATATGAAAAAAACCTGACTGCCTTCCTAAGCATGTTTTGTGGGTCCGAACTGTGACAGGATGTGTGGTTGAGATCTTCTCCACCTGATGGAACCCTGCTGTTATCACCTCAACTTGTATTCTCATATAACTTGTATAAAGATGTCCAGATCTGGCAAAAAACAACCCCAGCAGTATTAGTTTTGTTTACACTATTTTTGTTTTACAAAACAGTGCCAAAGAGCATTACTGAATCATTTGTGGTGGAGATATCAGCCAACTCAAGCTCAGAACATTCAGAGTCACTCCGTGCTGTATGGAACATGACTGAAGATACAACACATGTAAACTACACTATCTTCTGGTGTTTAGGCCTGCCAGGGGACACATGCGAGGTTGGTTGTGTATTATTGTATTTTAATTAAATACATCTTTGAGTATTCACTTGATTTAAAAACACCAAGACTCTTAGAACTTATAAACCTTTCTTCTTCTTCATGTTCACTGGCAGTAAATTCTGGCGGAAGGATCTGGTTGTTCATCCACTTCTGGACTTTAGGCTCGTTCCAGAACCTGATTTTTGCGTACAGATCCTATTTACAGATCTGCTTTTTTGAACGCAGACTGTTGGTTCCTGCCCTCTCAGGCAGATGCAGTCTGACTTAAGAATTAAGGAAACATCCCTAATTAATCGACTCTTATGACGTGTTTGTTATGGATCAGTGGCTCTACCCCCCCCCCCCCCCACTATAGTGCCCTGGAACCCACACAAGGAACTGTATAAACTTTTTCAAAAGTGAGGCAGTAATTTTAAGTTTTTAGTATCATAATTCATTTATTTATCAGGCAACCTGAAAGCTGGTGGTAAACCAGCAGCATGGGCTGAGCGTCTTGGAGCTTGCTTAACTAGAACTGTTCTTGAAAATGATCTACTAAATATTCACACTAGCCAATGTGTCATGATCCTGTTAGAGCTAAACAAACAAACACCAAACATGCTTATCATGTGTCACATAAAGCCTGTGAGGAATATCATCAACATCCTCCTTTTGTGCAATGTCACATTAGGCTCGTAATCTTTTCTTCCATTTAGTTATATTGTCAGCAGCATGACGATGGAGGTGATGGCAGTGACGCAAGAGCTTGCCTAGCTTGAAACACAAAAATACACCTGCGTGTGTATACTCAGTGATTCAATGAGTATGATCCGGAGAGTTCAGGCAGGTTTAGTGCGAAGACAATGGCTTGAATCATTACAGAAGTCCACTGTGCGTGGAGTCACCTTTATTTTTGTTCCGGGACACGCAGGCGTCGATGGAAATGAAAGAGCTGACAGGTTGGCTGGATCCACTATCACTACCGACGGTCAGCCTATGGATCATGCTGATATTATCAATGCCCTCAGAGAAACGGGAAGGATAGAGGACTTTGGTGGCAGTGAATCCACATCACTCGCCAGAATGGCAGACTTGGGAATTAAGATCGGCACAGCAAAAAACGAGACGCACACCAGACACGCCAGAAGACTTGTTAATCAACATAGAACTGGTACTATTAGCCATCGGATGTTGGGGTTCATACTGAGGGGAGGATCTGAGCACCTATGGACATGTCCGGAGTGCAATGAGGATAACCCAACCAACTAACTAACTAACTAACTAAGTTATATCCTAATCAAAATCCTTCCATATCATGGATTGAACCCAGTCCAGCTCCTTTGACCTCTCTAATCAGTGTTCATTTTCTCTTGGACATCCTGATTTTATCAGTCCACTTGTTATCCAAAGCGGCGTTCAAGTTCTAGGGCAAAATTTAAGTGAAGATTTTTAAGGCTTTATATTCTGTACAGACAGTCAAGAACAATTCGGCATTTTAACAGTATGGTTTTTGATAGATATAGTTATCTTTGCCTCAGTTAGGGTATGGGAATTACTCACAGATTAAGCCATAAATTAATTAGTTCACAGTGACAAAAATCACTTGTTGATTTGTTTCCGTAATATCAACTGAGTTGACAGATTTTTGCAGCAAATGCAAAAAGTTGGCAAACAACTGTTAAAAAGTCACAAATCCATCCCAGTGAAAGTGGCTGCAGGGTGGGCCACAGTGCCTATGTGCTGATTCTTTTGGGGGAGTATGGGAAAAAGCTGTGGATGGGGATGGGGATCACTTGTAGATGATTGTTGAGATGGATTCCCTGAAAATGTCTCAGTCATGACCCCAAAAAATCATAACTATGAGGACTATGCTACCTTGTCAGAGAGTTGAAGCTGTTTCCTAGGGGAATATTATCTAATAGTTTTTTTGTTACCTCATTATGCCACACTTTGTGCTGTCAGTCATTTTCTTGTTAGAGTCATGTAATGTTGATCATTATGTTTGTCCACATCCTTCTGTCTCGTATATTGCCAGTAGTTTCTGAAACAGATGTACCCCCATGCCATGGTACTAAAGTGTCCAGTATTGCTTTTGGTCCCTCCTTGCTTATTATCTCCTTCAAGTAGCTGTCTACTCTGTCTGTTTGTGTGACCACCTGCCTATTTAAGTCTCCATCTTCCCCCTGTAAACATTATCTGTCTCTCTGCATCACTTCTGTTTGTATATATGCGTGTATCTGTGTATGTTTATCAGATTATATTAACCCTTTCAGTCCCAGACAGGGTGTTTCTTAAATTTGTTATGTCCTAAAGAGTTGTTACTTTAATTAACAAAGCCCCAGGTCTGAATTAGTCTTCTTCTTCTTATTTTCTTTCCCCCATGTTCACAGGCTGTAAACCCCAGTGGAAAGTTATGGTTGTTCGTCCACCTCTGAACTTCAGTCTTGTTTCAGAACCTGCGTGTTGCATGAACATCCATTTTACATATATGACTTATCTGTGTGCAGATTGTTGGTTTCTTGCATCTCAGGCAGATGCACTTCGATTTTGAATGAACCCCAAATTAGGTGACACTTTCGACATACTTTTTGGGAAGGCAGTGAGTCTTTTCTAATTTTTCCCACAGGGGGCCCCAGAACCCACACAGGAATCTGAAGTAGTTAAAATAGTAACACCATGAGACAGAAGAATTGAATTAACCATGGGTGTATCAGGTTAGTGTAACAACTGGATTCAGCACAAGAAAGTCAGTCATATCAGTAGGTAGCAGCTGATGCACTGCTTAGTACTGAGAGACTTACCACGCAAATGTTAATGCAGGATCTCCTTGACTTACGACCAGTTTCTGTTCTAACCAACAAGTTGTCAGTGAAACTGTCATGAGTCCATTTTATGTTTTTAAACCATATTGCCAGCCATTCAGACAGGTTATAAAATGTGTGCATGAAACACAAAAATTCAGTCTTTGTACATATTATTGTGTAAAATGTGTAATTCTCTTTTTTTTAATTTTCTACTTAATTGTTTAAATTTTTTTTGTGGTCTTATGTGCAAATGGTCATAAGTCACATAGAACATAAGTCGAGAAGATGTTTACATCTCTATACTGTATGGCATAATTAACTTTTTACTCCCTGACAAATGTTAGGGCCCAATAAGCTGGAGTGAGGTGTCTGGTTCCAGCATGTACTATGATTTCCCGATGCTGGATGAAGAAGCCCAGAAATATTTGTTTGGGATTTCCGTAAAGGACACCCAGACAGGAGGAGCAACAAGCATATTCTGGACAGGGTGTTTGTTCCGTCTCCACAGTTGTGAGTATCATTACTGTTCCTGTTTAATCCTGATATTACTGGTATTGTTTATTATAGCTTCCTGCGCCCTGTTTCCGGAGAAAAATAGATTACAGATCCACTCCCCCTTCCACCTCTTTTCCACCACCACCACAGTAAGCATGTCATGGGAGGCAGCTTACAGGGGCATTTCTTTCAAAGTGCATCTGACCGAGAGGTGAGCAACCAGCGGCCTGCACACACATAAACCAGATCTGTAAAACAAATGTACATGCAAAACCCAAGTTTTGGAGCAAGTTCAGAAGTAGGTGAAGAACCAGAACTTTCCACCATTATTTACAGGCTGCCAACGCTACAAGTCCAGAAGTAGGTGAAGCACCAGAACTTTCCACTATAATTTACAGGCTGCGAGCGCTAGGAAGAAGAAAAGTATGGCGGAGCAGAGGGATCAGAATTATGATCTTACACATGCATGATCAACATTAAGGCTGTTGGGGTAGGGGCCGCATTAGCTCAGTCGATAAGAGGCTCGCTTTCAAATCCAGCTTCGAAACCGGACGGCTCCCGGGGTTCACCCAACCTCTAGGAAATGGGTACCAGAGTTGACACTCTGGGGTAAATGGAGGAACCTCACTGTAGCTACAGAGTTAAATGCGGACGTTGACACAGGCGGACTATTCTTATCAGCTGTCCGCACTGGTGGCAGAGCACTTATGGTTTATAATCATGTGCAATGACGCTGGTTCACATCTCCCGACTTTACCTTTTTACCTGGTTTGGTTTTTAAAACTGAAAAATGATAGTCAGTACACTGTGTGACATGTGCTTCGGCCTGGAGCCCTTATTCCTTCTCTCTTTAAACAGGCAGAAGTACAGATGCCATAATGAAAGCAATGATAGTTCACCTTTTGTAACAATTTTTGTTTATAATAACGGAGAACAAAACGGCTCACTAGTTATTGCTAATAACAATGGGGAAGAAAACCTTTCTCTGGTTACCAGTAATAACAACTGATAGATAGAATCACCTGTAGGTCTGTTTGTTGCTACTTCATCTCTCTCTCTCTTTCTCTCTCTCTCTGTCTCACACACACACACACACAGAGCAAGAGAGAGAGAGTTCTCTATGTCAGCTTTTATTCATTTCAGCCCTAGCTCACGTGAAGCTGGATGTATTGTCTGTGGAAAATGGCACAGAATATGTCCGTGTATCCTGGAATCCAATTCAATGTTCCTACCAGAATCCTGTGAAGGTTTCAGGTTACCTGGTGAAATGGTGTGAGGAGCACCACTGTAATTGTATGTACTTTTATTACACTATGTTTTTTTTTTTTTAAATTGGTAGCAAATTTTAATTTTAGCCAGTGTTGCAGTTTTCCTTATTCCCCTCCCCCCCCCCTCCCCCCAACCTATGTATTGCAACACATCTTTCCTCCTGCTGTGGTAGTAGCAGCCACTGCTGCTTAATTGTTATAATCTTCCTGCTTCATCTTTATCTATTTTCTTCTTATCATATTCTTTTTTTTTTCTTTTCTTTTCTGATCATCTTCTTCTTTTCCTGCCTCTTCACCAATAAGACATTAAGAAATAATCCTAATTTTAAAGTTTAAAATGCATGGATTCAACTCTTTCTGTACCAGGTAACACTCTAAACTTGTACTGGCTGCTGAATAGATCACACAGTGTCCTTGACTCTCTGTGATCCAGACTGCTGCCACCTTAACCCTGTTGCCCCGAGAAGCTGCCAACCTGGCATTTCCAACTGTGACTCAATCCTGTAAATGCTGCTTAACTGGCATTTCTGCCACAGGCCTTTTCCTGAGAAGCCTAGTTAATGGCATTGAGTTCTGTCAAAATGTTTAGGAGGCCAGAGTATGAATATATTTACCTAAAATAGCCATTATGGTTTTTTCTTGTTAGCAAAATGGATTTTAACGCCATTTTGGTGTCATAATTTGCTCATAGCTTTGGTGTTAGAATTAAAACAAGGTCACAAGGTCACCATATGAGTCACTTGATACATTTTCTTGTGGCCTCAGGGAATGTATGCCATATACTACTTCACTCTGTTCATGTTTATGATTACTTCCCTAATATATTTCTGATTTAAGTTTAATGTAAATAAATAAATGTTTTTTTTAAAAACTTTTTAGTGACCAGTGTCAAATGGTTAGTTTATAAAGGATTTACGGGGGAGGGGGGGGGGGGAGGGGCAGTTCATCTGGGTTTCTGCCTTTTTCCAGTGTGAAAACATTTTGGCTAGGATGAGTTAACCCACTACTTGTCAGGTCAGATGGGAATTGACTAACAGCAGTTTGAAATGTTGGTTACACCAGTGGCTAATAGTAGGATGTAAAAGTTTGTCTTTCTCATGTGGTTTCCACGGCCCCATTTGGAAGGGGGAGCACACCTACAGCCCTTCAACAAGCATTTTGTGAAGGCAGACTAATTAAGGCTTTGTGTAATCAGATGAGATGGACTGAAAGATGCAGATGTCACAGTTTAGCTGTAAACCACAATACAATAGCCCAACTGCCTTTTAGATGCTAATTTGGAAGAGTGGTAATGGGTAGACAACAAGAAACCATATCAATTGAAGTAAATATTGCAGAAAAAAACAAACAAGCAAATTTAAATATATAGGGTCTTTTTTCACAGAGAAAGAAGAATGGATAGAGAAATCAACATACGATGTGCGAAAGCAAATCAGGTTATGTGACATTTAACACCACTTGTAACGCATAGAATGATGCCTCTGTCAACCAAAGCAAATCTCATAAGAACAGTTTTTTGGCTGACGTGCTACCGGTGCCAAACATGGACCCTTACTACAACTAATGAGCGGAAGATCGTAACAACAGAGATGAGATGTCTTAGGAGAGCTGTGACAAGTAGAGATAAAGTAAGGAATGAAAAAATGGCTATCTTCCGAATAACAATCCCTAATTATCTACACAGACAATAATCCCTAACAGGACGTTTCAATTGCGTACTTCCGGGGACAATACCGGCGCCGCCGAATTGCGAACTTTCGGCGCCATCCGCCACGCGGCATGGATTGGGGCTAAACTAAATGGCTAGGACCCACTAGCAAATAAAATGAAGGCAGCTGCAGGAAATGCGGTAGCTGCTGCTCGTGAGTCCCAGCCATCTAGTTTAGCCCCAATCCACGCCGCGTGAGCGGCTTGGGGAGTACTCTCGGCGGTGGCAGAGGTTGCAGAAAGTTTGCAATTCAGCGGCGGGGGAAGTCGCCGGAAGCTCGCATTTCAAGATGACGGAACTGCGCAATTGACACCTGACTGAGGCCCTGTTAGGGATTATTTTCTGCGTTTATAATTTGGGACCGTTATTCAGAAGATAGCCAAAAAATAGAAGAAGACTAGGACTGAAACCAGTCATACAGTTCATTAAAGAACAAAAACTGAGATGGTTTGGCCACCTGACGAGAATGCCCTGGTACCAGCTGCCACAGAGTGCCATGCTGAAGAAATATAATGAACACAGAGCAAGGGGAAGACCACGTAAGAGATGAAGCGACATCATCAAGAGCAACCTAACAGAAATGAATACCAACTTGCACAATGCATTGGACAAAAATACACAAACGATCCTTACATCTCCCCTCAACACCTCAGTGAGGTAAATGGTGGAAGAAAAGAAGAAGAAGAAATCAGAGGAAGAAGAAGAAGAGGAAACCTGTCTGGAATTAAAAACATTACCAAGTTAACCATTTAAGGAGTGCTGAAGTTTGAAGTATGTTTTATTGATCACCATAACTTCACCATCAACAGATACAGATAAAGTCTACCAAACATATGTTCCTGCCCCTGAATCATCCTATATGCTATCATCATTAACAACTCCAGCGAATTACAAGCTCACTGTTCAGCCTGTGGTAAATGGACATGCTGGAGAGGAATTTCAACCTTGGAAGGTGGCAAGTCCACATGCAGCAGGTTTGCGTTCAGTCTCATGTACTATTACATATTCTTGTACATTTTTTAGTTTTGGTTGAAAATATAGGGGTGACTGCATCAGTTTTCAGTTTTGGTTGAACCTGTAGGTAGAAAACTGAAGCACAATATGTTAGAATAAAATAATACAATAATAAGATTCTCTAATTACTTTGGCTCCTAGGTAGACCCAGCCTTGAGTGGGTACCAGGTACAGTCCTAGGAAGTAAAGTTGGCCAGCGTGATGCTGACCACATCACCCACCAAGTGCCATTTGATCTATAAAATATAGGACTAGCCCTATATACCCAATACGCCTGAAGGCATGGACAAGAGTCCTTTACTTTTTTTCTTAACTTTACTTCCAAGCTATATTATGTTATGTTATGTTATGTTATCACAATCAACGTCACTGCACATTGAGCATTCCCATGCATGCTCAGTCCTCTGATGCAGCAGCCACTTGAAATTACTTTTACTAATCTCCCAAGCAATACATGAAATGTGATTCTAACCCCCCATTGAATCTCTACTTTTGCATAATAAGTTCTTTGACTTTTTCAAAAGCATACTAAAAAAATATGGCCAACCCAGCAGCCTCTTTTTTAACTGTGATGGACTTGTGTTTTTTAACAGTTCCTTCCCAACTTTTTGCATTTGCTTAAAAAAAAATATGTCAACTGAGTTGACATTACGGAAAGAAACCAACAATATGTAATTTTTGTCTTGTCAGGCACAGAAAATCTAAGGTCTGATCTGTGAGTAATCCCATACCCTAACTGTGGTAAACATAACTATACCTATTAAATACCATATCGTTGAAATGCCGAATTGTTCTTGACTGTTTGTACAGTGGTACCCAGGAATATTTCTGGCTTCAAATTGATACAACTTGGAATGTGAACACATGTTTCAACTACCTTTTGTCTTGGAGCTTGAAGGCTCCATTGGAAATAGAACACTTGGCACAGGCCAGTTCTGTGGTACCACACAGCACCACCTACTTTTGACCTTGTGGCCGAAAACTCATGAAGTTGTTGAGAGGTGGCAGCCTGATATAGCCCTAGTAAACAGAATTATAACATCGAACATTCAACAAGAAATTTAAAATGGTCGCCAGCATCAGAGCAAATTGGAATGCTGGCTCTCAACAAAAACTAGTGACTCCAAACTCGCTACAGGTGGTGAAAAACAACAATATGAAACACTAGAAAGGATTTCTAATGTCATGACAATAATCTCCCTAAATCTCCCCTTCCTCCCCCGAGTTTATTATGCTATTTTATCATTTTCATCAAGGTACACTAAATACAGTGTTTTAATCTTTTTGTTTTTTGTTTGTTTGTTAATTAATTATTATGTTTTTTTAAAACTATGGTCATCATTGGCTGCTATATTCACAGTAAACTGTATTAAGGAAAATACGTTTTTGAATTTGAGTTGCTTTGATCCTGGAACAGATTTAGTTTCCATTATTTTTAGTGGGAAAATTGCCTCAAGGTTCAAAAGATTTAGAATTCGAACCCCTTTATCTAATTGCTCTTTTAAATATCTTGGTTTCTCTGCTTCTTATGGAACAGCTGACAAGCTGGGTCTGAAACTGTTGTTGTAGAGAATCCATCAGTAGATGGAGTAGGCATCATTGGGCTGTTAAAGTACCATGGTTAAGCCACAGGGCAGTTTCTCATCAGTGAATCTGTCCATGATATTTTGTGCATTCTTAATAAAAAAAATATCTGCTACGCTGCAGCCATAAGAAGTTCTCAGGTTGGTCTGCTTATTGTTCAGATTTCATGCTTACAGCAAAATGAATCCTGTGATGATAATTCTACAACCACCCAGTTGTGTATAGGACACTTCTGACCTACCCTGATACAAGGAAATAAATTCAGTTTAGACCACTGCTTCTGGGAATCTTATATCCTTCTTTCAGGCTCACACAGAATAATACTATTTCATTATGTTATCATCTGTCATACCTATTGAGACCAGTGCTATCATCTCCTAGACAAAGGAAGGTCTATGAATGTCCAGGTAGCTGATAAGGTCATTCCTGGCACAGTAGATGAAAGGATAACTTGCACTATAAATTAGATTATAGGGGAGAACAGTTGTTATCTCATTCTCTCACCTGTATCCATCCAAGTCCAGTGGCAAAACGAAAAGAAACACCTAGAGATAAGTCCGGCTGCAGTGGATGACCAGGGCAGCTTTTGTGCCTTGCAATGCTCAAGACTCTCCACAAACCATGCTGTTAGATGCCTCTTCATCCATTGAACCATAGGTGGTTTTATCCACACAACCCAGTGAATAATATACGTTCAAAATACTTTCAATTCCCCGAAAATCCAAAATGAGTGATCCAGATGTTTCGAAAGATGCAAAAATCTGAAAACAGCTTTATCACAAACATCAAAAATAGACAGCCATATTTTTACCATGTTATCAGAAGTTTTAGGCTACTCAAAATTTAACCTTTTGTCCAAATAAGTATATAATTTTGTCATTCTTGTTTTAAATTTCAGCTAGTGAAAATGTATTGGGGCTAGTCGCTTTACCCTTTGTGCTTTTCATAGCAGTTGGTATAATCTGTTGGTGAGTACTTATACTTGTGTGCTTGTCAGGTCTGTTGTTACAATGTGAGATTGAGATCATACAAATTGGTGTGTTTACATGTGTGCTGTGTGTTGAGAACCCTTTTCCATGTCGTCAGACATATTGGGCATATATGACCTATATTTTATGAACCTGTTGGCACTCGATGGGTGATGTGGTTAAGATCATGCTGACCGCCTTTACTTCCTAGGACCTGGTACCTTTTTAACTCTTTCAGGACCACATTTTTTCTGGGGTTTTGGACAGCATTAATTTTGAGCTGAATTTTTTTACTGCAACACATAAAAGCTAAAACCTTCCTGAAGAAAAGTTATTGGCTGTATTGGGGATATATAATATATCAAATTAAAGATAAATGAGTGCAAAATAAATCTAAACTATTTAAATGTCAGTATTACAACAAATATTATTAAAATCACACAACATTCAAGGATGTTAGACACATACGAAGATTATTGACATAAAAATGTGTGTGCTTACCTTAACAACACCGCTATCCAATTCTAAGAATGCACATACCTTCTCTGTTCAATGATGTATCAGCGAGTCTATTTGAAACATTTAATTTCAATACTTTGGATGTTATGATCATTTGTGTATGACATATCAAATTTTTCAACTATCAAAAATCGGCAAAATGGCTGATCAAAACATTTTGAATTATTTTGTTCAATTTTCATATTCTAAACTAAATTATCGCCAGTAGGTTTTTCACTTAGATATCAATCATATATAAAGACTGTTGTCACCATCTGGCAGAGATTCATCAACGACAGAGCAGTATAAACAGTTCTAGACCTTTTCCTTTATCATTTAATATAGAAAAATTATGTAAAAATTGTATCCCATCTAAGTACTGTTTTTTTTTAAATCTGAAAATAATGCACCGACCACAGTGAACTTTGCAAACGAAAGGACTTTCTATTGTTATTCCTAATTGTTCAAAAACTTGTGCATAAAAGTTTGTTTTCCCCACAAACAGAACAAAATTAGAGTGTCTCTATCATACGCCAATATACTGGCGATTCGTCCATTAGGGATACACTTATTTGCTAGTATACTGGCAGTACATCTTTAAAGAGTTAAGGCTGTTTCGACTTGGGAGCCATTTGTCAGTTTTGAAAAAAGTCCGGCTCCATCAGGACCTGAACCTGTGAGCGTGTAGCCATTGCATTATGGAGGCTGCCATGCACTGTAGTGTAATATATAAATAATTATCATCACAATTAAGGTATGACCAGAGAGTGTAGCAAGTTATCTTCTTACGTTCAGGATACTGTATGTGTAATATACTTCTGTGAATTCAGAGGTCACAAGATGTTGACCACACATACACCAGCCAAGACCTTGGAACATCTTCCTGTGTTGTTGCTTGACATATTGTCCAAAGAAGAATGTGCCTCTACAATACCTTGTGTCCACTTATTCAGTGATAACATTTTTGAACATCTTAGAAAAACTTATGATGGTCACCAACACGAGAGCCCGTTGAGATGCTGACTCTCAACAAAGGCTAGTGCCCCAAACCCTCTACACGTGGTGAATGACTGCGATTTAAAACACGAGAAAGGATTCCTGATGTTATCTGTATTGAGAAGGAAGAGACCCTAGTGGATCAGTCACAGTTACGATGGTTTGGACATGTATGCAGAATGGGAGAAAATCGGCCACCATGGCAGGCATGGGAGGCTAAGAACAAGAGAACCAGACCTCCAGGATGACCCAGGGTGCGCTGGAAAGACAACATCCGACAGTCCCTAACTGACAGAGGACTGGAATGGAACAAAGCCAGAAAGAAAACTGATGATAGAGACGTCTGGCGATCTCTCTGGCAAACCTCTACACCCCAAGGTAGAAGAGGAGCGACTAAGTAAGTAAGTAAGAGAGGGAAGAGAAGTGCCTGGGGTTTCGTAGCTAAAGCCATTGCAAATATTTAGTGCAGGACAGCCTGGCATATGATACCACAACATCTAGTATGAGAATGAAGGTGGTCACTGCAGCTTGCTGGTGGCTAGAAAACAAGATACATACACATGACATAACTGTAACGGACTCTGAAAGCATGCTGAGAAAGATGAAAACAGGATTGCTTCGAACAGAGTGGCAAGCTTCACTTGCAAGGTCACGGGTAGTGAGCATACTTTGGATCTCTTCTCCAGGCCATGCCGTCGTGGTGAGGAATGAACAGACAGACAGATTGGCTGGATCTGCACTGCTGGGTGGTGAATTGATACATGACAAGGCAGATGTAGTCAGAGCCCTTTGAGAACAAGTAACAAAGTCAGAAAAGAAACTAGATTATAATAGGCTGGAGAGAATGATGCACCTGGGTGTGACCAGACAGATTTGGCCGACACACTGCACTCAGAGAAAAGGCAAGACAGACGTACAACTAGACTACGACTGGTACCATTAGTATTGTAACTCTGCGCTGGTTGCTGCGGATGGGGACAGTGCACATATGAGAATGCCCTGAGTGCTGAGATGTCAATTCTTGACTCAACTCATATTGTAATAATCTTCCTAAATTCCCCCATCCTCCTCCTACTTCTTTGTTCTGTCCAATCAAACCAGTAAATACACTGTTTTGTGTGTGTGTGTGTGTGTGGTCAAATATGCTTTATAGATGCAAATATGATTAATGGATGCAGGTCCACTTCAGGGCTGATAACTTGAAATACATTTTTTGTTTAAAGAGACTTTCCAGCAAATCATTTAGCCAACACCATTTAGTAAGACGACTTTATGTTCTGTGGAATCCCTGAAGGTATTTTTTTTTGGGGGGGGGGGGGGGGGGGGGGGGGGACTGACCTTAAATCTTAATCCTGACTTGTAGCGGAGAAGCAGGAGAATGTGGAAACTAGGCACATGTTCAACCTCTCATCTTTGTTCTGATTTTGTGAAGTATGCATTTGTTTCTTCAACGAGGCATCCAGTATGGTGCCTGGTGCAACTGGAACTCAACTGCAGCTTCCGTGATTTGTCAGAACAGTCTAGATGTTACAGTAAAACACCTACAGAAACTAGCAGGGAAATGAAGCCAGCATTTCATTATTCCTGCACATTGTATGCTTCCATAATCATCTGGTGTAGACTATTTCAGTGTGGCTGATCATATATTGCTATCTTCCAAGATTTAGGAGATCTTCCTCAGACTCCAATAATGGAAAAGTTGTAACAGTTAAGAAAAACTCATTATTTTTTTTTTTCACTTCCTCTTTTACTGCTTCTAGTGTCGAGGCAAATATGAGGTTCTGCTTCTTGCTCTTCTGTATGTCCTTGACCATAGACACATTGTGTTATTGTAGGATTTCTCTAAAGTTATATGCCTCGTGCTCTGTGTCCTCCTGTATGTCCTCGGCCATAGACACATTGTGTTATTGTAGGATTTCTCTAAAGTTATATGCCTCGTGCTCTGTGTCCTCCTGTATGTCCTTGACCATAGACACATTGTGTTATTGTAGGATTTCTCTAAAGTTATATGCCTCGTGCTCTGTGTCCTTGACCATAGACACATTGTGTTATTGTAGGATTTCTCTAAAGTTATATGCCTCGTGCTCTGTGTCCTTCTCCTGTATGTCCTTGACCATAGACACATTGTGTTATTGTAGGATTTCTCTAAAGTTATATGCCTAGTACTTTGTGTCCTCCTGTATGTCCTTGACCATAGACACATTGTGTTATTGTAGGATTTCTCTAAAGTTATATGCCTCGTGCTGTATGTCCTTGACCATAGACACATTGTGTTATTGTAGGATTTCTCTAAAGTTATATGCCTCGTGCTCTGTGTCCTCCTGTATGTCCTTGACCATAGACACATTGTGTTATTGTAGGATTTCTCTAAAGTTATATGCCTCGTGCTCTGTGTCCTTCTCCTGTATGTCCTTGACCATAGACACATTGTGTTATTGTAGGATTTCTCTACATTGTGTTATTGTAGGATTTCTCTAAAGTTATATGCCTAGTACTTTGTGTCCTTCTGTATGTCCTTGACCATAGACACATTGTGTTATTGTAGGATTTCTCTGAAGTTATATGCCTAGTACTTTGTGTCCTTCTGAATGTCCTTGACCATAGACACATTGTGTTATTGTAGGATTTCTCTAAAGTTATATGCCTAGTACTTTGTGTCCTTCTGTATGTCCTTGACCATAGACACATTGTGTTATTGTAGGATTTCTCTAAAGTTATATGCCTAGTACTTTGTGTCCTTCTCCTGCATGTCCTCGACCATAGACACATTGTGTTATTGTAGGATTTCTCTAAAGTTATATGCCTAGTACTTTGTGTCCTTCTCCTGCATGTCCTTGACCATAGACACATTGTGTTATTGTAGGATTTCTCTAAAGTTATATGCCTCGTGCTCTGTGTCCTCCTGTATGTCCTTGACCATAGACACATGTTATTGTAGGATTTCTCTAAAGTTATATGCCTCGTGCTCTGTGTCCTCCTGCATGTCCTCGACCATAGACACATGTTATTGTAGGATTTCTTTAAAGTTATATGCCTAGTACTCTTTATTCTTCTCCTCTATGTCCTTGACCAGTTTAAAACAACACAATAGTCGTGGCAGAAGTAATCACTGCAGTAGAAGGTAATGAAAGAACAGTTTATAGAATTTTACATCACAGGCTTTACATGAGAAGTTTGTATTTCTGCTGGGATCTGTGCCTTTTGGCATTAACAGAAGCAAACAAATATAAGCTGCTGTCATCAGTTGCTCGAAAAGTGCAGGTCTAGAAAACATTTTGATGACCATGGTGACAGTAAAAGTCTCTTAGATTCACCATTATAGCCCTCAGTCCAACATTTCCAAACTAGAAGCCTAAACTCCCAGATACTATGAAAACACAGATAGTTACAAGAGAAGTTATCCTTGATTTTTTTCTTTTCATGCAAAAGGTGTCTTATTGATTATGTTGAAGTAAAAATTGACATAACAGCACTCAGGACACTGCCATATGTGCTCCATCCCCATCTTCAGCAGCAAGCAAAGAGTTCCAATTCTGATGACACCAGTAGCCATCTGATTGTGTATTGTTGTCCTATTGATTAGTGGACTTTTACAAGACAAGACAATCCCAATCAGCACAAAGAACTTCATACAAATCATATTTGTTCTAACCCTGTGCTGTCAGTGGCAGACATGGTAACTCACAACAAACCAGAATAGAAAATTAACAACCATGGAAATGAGAGAAAATTAACAACCATGGAAATGAGAGAAAATTAACAACCATGGAAATGAGAGAAAATTAACAACCATGGAAATGAGAGAAAATTAACAACCATGGAAATAAGAGAAAATTAACAACCATGGAAATAAGAGAAAAATAACAACCATGGAAATAAGAGAAAAATAACAACCATGGAAATAAGAGAAAATTAACAACCATGGAAATAAGAGAAAATTAACAACCATGGAAATGAGAGAAAATTAACAACCATGGAAATGAGAGAAAATTAACAACCATGGAAATGAGAGAAAATTAACAACCATGGAAATAAGAGAAAATTAACAACCATGGAAATGAGGTGTCTGAGAAAGGCTGCAGGAGTGACCAGAAGAGATCAAATCAGGAATGAGGTATTAATAGAAAAAGTCAGCTCAGAACCAATTCTGAATTACATATAAAGACTAGAAATCAAATGGTTTGCCAACTTAAAGAGAATGCCTTGTGATGCCACACCATGGAGGGCATACACCAAATGAGGAGATAGACAAATAGCACCAGATAGACCAAGAACAAGATGGAGAGGTAACATTAGACAAATGACAACAGCTTGATGTGTCTAAGGTTGAGGCAGACAGGAAAGCAAGCAGCAGAACCTTATATCTCCCTCAACACCCGAAGCTGTACAAGAGGAGAGGTAACATTAGACAAATGACAACAGCTTGATTTGTCTAAGGTTGAGGCAGACAGGAAAGCAAGCAGCAGAACCTTATATCTCCCTCGACACCCCAAGCTGTACAAAAGGAGAGGTAACATTAGACAAATTACAACAGCTTGATGCGTCTAAGGTTGAGGCAGACAGGAAAGCAAGCAGCAGAACCTTATATCTCCCTTGACACCCCAAGCTGTACAAGAGGGGAGGTAACATTAGACAAATGACAACAGCTTGATGTGTCTAAGGTTGAGGCAGACAGGAAAGCAAGCAGAAGAACCTTATATCTCCCTTGACACCCCAAGCTGTATGTTGCGCGCTGATTTGGGTTAAGTGTGATATTGTGGGAAGGGACAATGGTATGCCTGTACTTCCTGTAAGTTCACGAGGAAAGAGTGTCAATATGATCTGAGTATTAAGAGGAGACCAGTGAAAATGTCTATTCATGAACAAGGCGTGCATGCACGAGAGAAAGTGGACGCGTGGGATTCTGTGTGGTGGGCTGAAAGCGTGGATAACGAGATAAAGTGTGAATTAAGTGACAGCGTGATTCTCGGGTAACATCAGCCACCCACATAAGCGTGATCCTCGAGAACGCCCACACAAGCGTGCCTCTCGTGTAATCACCATCCACCTACACGGATTCGACATATATAAATTGGGCTGCGTAGACAGTCCAGAAGGTGAGCTGTAGCCTGAGGGCTAGAGCCCCTCGGGGGCAATCGAGAAGTAGTCAAGATAGAGCGAGAAGTGAGAAGAGAGAGAAAACGAGAGTCAGAGACCAAGTCAGGGTCCAGGTAATCTCTCGAGTCTAACAGACAAGAATACCGTACGACTATCGGGCATTTAGGTCCGAGTAAGTGTCGGGATTGCGGTACATGTCAAAAGTATGAGAGGACTTATGGTAGAAGTCCTGTCGGTCATTGGAGTCTAACCGACTAGAATACCGTACGACTATCGGGCATTTAGGTCCGAGTAAGTGTCGGGATTGCGGTATGGAAAATATGGTCCCGCTGGCAAAGTAAGTCCAAGGGACGGGAAGACCAGTAGTGCCTGGTTTCGGAGTACGGCAAGAGAAGTCCGTCTCCAGTCAGCCGTGTTGTATGCTGAATTAATATCAAGGTCCAGTGAATGGGAGAAGTCATCCTGTTCAGCTGTACGACGCGTCCATAGAGTGGGACGCCGTCATCCTGGTATCTGTAGTAGTCCAGGAGAGGTCACTACACATTGAGAGATAGAGAGCTGTGAGGACAAAATGAACGATGTGCGAATGTCAGCTGTGATCAATAACTACGTCTCTGCATTTGTGTCATGTATCCTGTTAAATAAACTTGTATGACGGTGTCATCGTCGTCGAGTTGTCTTGTTAAGAAAGGAAGCTGAAGAGTACCTGCTAGACACTTGGTAGTGTGCTGACTCAATTTAGCACACAACACTGTACAAGAGGAGAGGTAACATTAGACAAATGACAACAGCTTGATGCGTCTAAGGTTGAGGCAGACAGGAAAGCAAGCAGCAGAACCTTATATCTCCCTTGACACCCCAAGCTGTACAAGAGGAGAGGTAACATTAGACAAATGACAAGAGCTTGATGTGTCTAAGGTTGAGGCGGACAGGAAAGCAAGCAGCAGAACCTTATATCTCCCTCGACACCCCAAGCTGTACAAG